>BPLQ01012850.1:0-220216 GCA_021605075.1 Caerostris darwini | reverse complement strand
AATTATTTAAATATTCTTATATACATTAAATTAAGTACTGTTGCTTTCGAATGAAAGGAATTTTTATCCGAGTCTCAGTTATTTATTGTAACTCTACATAAAAATCTCGTCAATAAAAATGAAACCTTTCACAAAACAAAATTTTGGTAATATAAAGTAGATAATGGCACATCTCATAATATGTTCACCAAATAATATTTCGTTTAATTACATAATTACTTCCTTAAGATACCACTATTGTTAGTCTATAGGGATTTAAATTTTTGTAAATTGCTTGAATTGAGAAAGAAATTTATTTCACGTACTATTGATTAAAATAATTTTTAAATAAGTGTGGAAAGAATATAAAACATTTACGTAAAGGAAGTACGCTCATGTCCATAAATTAAGGATAATGAAGTTCAGGCAAATAAAGAGACAGAAGCAAAAAAATTTGACTTATTTGTAAAGTCTATTTATTAAACAAAAGGTAAAGAGCAAAAAAGATGCTATATGTTTGACATAATTAATAAAAATTGCGATTTTTACTCCCTGGAGCAAATTTCAAAAAAGAACCTATTGACAAAAAACAGTATAACATGGTTAGTATGATTTTTAATATGGAGTATGTCTCCCGGACGATGCAATACAGGCCTTTCAACGCCTAGGCATGCTGAGTATAAAATTATCAATCTGATCTTGGGGAATATTACACCACTCATCAAGCAATGCCCTCCGAAGTTCCGGTGGACAGGTGGGAGGGGGTTGTGGAGCTGCAATTCGTCGGCCAAGCATATCCCACACATGCTCTATTGGATTCAAGTCCGGTGAGTATGCTGGCCAATCCATACGGTTGATATTCTCCAATTGAATGCATTCGTCTAAAATGTTTGCACGGTGAGGACGGGCGTTGTCATCCATAAGCAGAAATTCAGCACCCACGGCGCCCGGAAACAAACGTACATGTTGTTCCAGAATGACATCCCGATAGATGTGGCCTGTCATCATTACACTCTGAACATGCAGGTCAGTTCTGGAACCAAGAATAATTCCTCCCCAAACGAGCCATCCTGCACCACCGTAACGGTGTCGTTCAATGGTGTTCTCTTGGTGGTAACGGGTACCTGGTGCTCTCCATATGAAAGTCCGGCGAGAATCAGACTGCAAACTGAACCTGGACTCGTCGGAAAACATCACACAAGAACACTGTTGCGGTGTCCACAATGCCTGCTCTCTACTCCAGGTTAATCGAAGGCGACAGTGAGTTGCGGTAAGTGGAACACATCTGACAGGCATACGAGCAAATAGACCAATGTTCCCTAAGCGTTTGTACACGGTCTGCCTTGAAACTCTCGTACCGGTAGCTGAAGAGAGCTGATGAGACAGGTCTGATGCTGTGCTCCGTCTGTATCTTTTGGCAGTAACTGCTAAATACCGGGCCTCATTCGGCGTTGTAACTCGGGGGGACCTGTGCTGTAACATCTACTCACATTACCATCATCTTGGAATCGTTGCCAAAGCCTGGAGATGACACTCTGGGCGATTCCAAGTTCCTCGGATACTTCCAGCTAGGTACGTCCATATTCCAGTCATCCGATAATTCTACCACGTAAAAAATCATCCAAATGCTTCCTTTGTGCCATAACTATGCAGTTATTGCACTGAAAGGCTTTTAAAGCGCTTGTGAACAATTTTACTTCTTTGCCACCATTCCTTATATACCCCTCTCTTACACTCTAGTCATTGTGACGTACTATCCGCGCCATCTGGTGGTTTCCTGTAATTTGCATATTCTTCTTCAAGATGTGTGTGATAATTCTACAGGTGAATTTTTTATTTTAGAGTTCAATTCCTGTGAGATTCTGAATTATCCTTAATTTATGGACATGAGTGTAAAAAAAGGCACATTTTATGTATATGTGAGGTTTGAATATATTCTACTTTTAAAATTTAATTTTTAATTTAATCATAAATATTTTAACAGATAAATCAAAGTTTTATATGAAATTATAAATGAAGAGATGGTGTAATACGTGACTGAAAGCTGTTTAAAAATTCAATATATACTTACATAACAATGTACATTGCTTATTTTTATTTTTATTTGTCATATATAATTCCAGTTTTTTCTATAATACATTTCTCTACTTAATATTGTATAATTTTTTTAATAAAAGTATAAAATAACACATTAAATGTTCAATTCTCTTGCAATTCTAACTCAATTTTTTTTCTTTATTGAAGAAAACCATGGAGGAGGAAGTAAATAACTCTTTTAATATTTTTATTTTAATTCCTTAAAATTGTTACATGAAATTTTGAATATATGTATAATCTGACCATTTCGCCTTATTCCTTACATAAAAATTCAATTCTGTAAATATAATATTGAGTTGATACTTATTTATCGAAATAAACTTACATATTATACTCTCTGAAATATATAACTCGCATATTTATTCAGAGTGCATTACTTTACTATCACAGTTTATAGTTTAAGCTTAGAAATAATAACATAGCATTTCTAATATATTATTTCCTAGTATTTAGAATTGTTGACAATCAGAGAAAAATTATTCATAGCTAATAATCGTATACTAGTAATATTTTATAAAAGTTTTGTTTTAGATGCTTTAAAAATAAAACCAATTCCTTTAGTTATCCGCAATTGTGTATTTAATATATAAATGAACTTTCGTGTTTTTTTAAAAAGTTAAAAAGGGAAATTATATGAAAATATTTTTTATTCTAAATTAATCTTGGTTTCAATATCTTACAGTATATTTAAGAAACCTACGAAATATAACTTCAGTGATAAGTAATTTCAAGAAAAATAGTTACAGTTTCCATGATACTTATAAAAAAATTATAATATTAAAATTCACCTGGGAAATATTTCAATAGTGTCACATGAATGTTTCTTTTCCTCATACAGAATTTATATTAAATTTAGTTAAATAAACACAAATCATTCAAGAACTTCAACATAATTTTATGCATTTTTAATTAAAAAAAATGATAAAATCTGAACATATAATTTAAAATTGTCATACAAGTTAAAAAGACAAGTTATCACTTTAAATTAAAAAAAACATGGAGTTTTTTTCCAATAAAAATTAATTTGCAATAAGTTCCAACATTTCTGAAATTAGTGTTTTATATAAATAATGTAATTTTATTTAATTCTATAAATTCCCATTTTGCAGGTATTTTTGATGCTGCTGCAAGTCTTGCCAACGGAATTCTCGGATAACGGAAGATTGCGAGGAAGAAATGATACAATAATGCGTATCAATATGTCAAAATTTTAAAATAAAATATTAGTTTCAATTGATGGTTTTAAGATATTTTCATTAAAAGGCTTTCTTCTTCCTATTACAATACAAATTCATGTATACAACAAAGCATCAAATCAAAACTATCTATTAATGAGAATTTATAATAATATAGTTTATAAAAGAAATAAATCTAAAGATGGGCATTCTATTCTCCAATAATTGTAGACTTCTTTTAATTAAATAACTATATTTTCAATTCAAGAGAGACTAGCGTCGGTCAATTCTCTTGCATATAAATTCAGGACACACACAGAAAAGAAATTAATATAAATTACGTAAACAATCAATAAGTTCCTTTTAATTCAGTAATTCTGTCTGACTCATTCTACTATCAAGGGCAATGAACAGCAGACTGCAGTGTAATTGAATATTGAAGACATCCCTTTATTAAATTTACGTTCTTTTTTTAAATTTAAAGTCTTTTTAAATGGTTTACAAAATTTGCTACCAATAAAGCCACCGATATTTAGGAGAATATAAAGAGCGTATTTCATAAATTATTATTATATTTTAATTTGTTTTTGAGTATTATGCGTAGTACTTTGTTAGTTTTCCAATTTTATTTGATACTTTATGAAGATTCGTTATGTTCCACAGGTTAAGTTTTTAAATTGACTAAAGTATAGAAAAAATTGTTATTCGAAAAATTACATTATATTTCTATCAATAATGATATTGAAGAATCTAAAATTTAAATTAAAAAAAAAAATATATAAAAACAAATTTTTAACTTAAAGTGAATTTTTCGAAAAATATAAAATTTTCCATGCACGCATACGCCATGAACCTATATATATATAGATTATATATATGCATGTATGTAAGAAAATACAGGTCAGCATGCCGAATTTGACCAAACATCAATAAAAATAACATACAAAATCAATCCAAACTAAAATAATTGACTCAAACAAGTTGAACCCATTAAAAAGTCTTTGCTAAAAATGGAAGAAACACAAAATGCCCCGACAGAATTTAACAGAAAAACAAAGCAAAAAATTCCGGGTAATATTAAATATATTGCAGTTTTATAACGGCATTAATACTCTTCAAAAATATTAATTCCATGCATATATATATCATGAATAAAAGCTTGATACGATTTAACTTGCAGTTCATAATATAGATTAGTTAAGTACAATTTAAAAAAAAATTTATTAAAATTATTATTTTAGAGTATTTAATATGAGACTTTTATAATAGTTTATTTTCACATTTTTATTGTATCTGTAATATTCAACAATGTAAATATTTGCATAGCATTTTTACTTATTCATAAAAATATTCTTTTCATGATTTCTTCCAGTTTATAAATATGCTGTTTAAACATCAAATACAAGTTTTCACAACCAAAATTTCTTGTAAATTAAAATAAAAATTACATTTTATTATATTCAGATTTGCACTTTTTTATTTTTCTTAAATTTAGTCGTGCCAATTTTGTTGAACAATAATAATACATAAATCAAATAAATATAAGGGTAACAACGTGAAGAGATAAAAATAAAGAATAAGTAAATCGATAATTAATATAATAGATGCACAAATTAAAGAAAAAAAAATAAATCTTGATCTTTTTTTTATTGTTTACGATTTTTTTTTCTAATTTCAAGAAATTGAATAAATAAGAAAAATGTAAGTCAATATTTTTTGCGTTTTTTTTAAAACTTTTCTAATGAAATCCAGAAATATCAGAAGAAAACAATTGAATAGATAGATTTCTATCCAACGTATTGTTATCTTAATAATGCGTAAAATCTTTTAGTGGGAGATAATGATACTAATGCTTAACTAATAATTTACAAATCTCTATTGGAAAAGAAATAAAATGAAATCTGTAATCACTTAATAATTATGTTGATAATTATATAGTTATATTAATAAACACGTAATAATTATATTAAAGTGAAAAATTTTTCATACATTAGAAATTATTTTTCATTATAAGAAATTATTTTCAGTTCATACATAAGAAATTATTTTAAAATATTAAACCAATGTAATGCTTTGTATTATAGCATTATTGTTAAAATTTCTATTTTCAACTTTCTTTTTTAAAGAAAAAAAAGTTATTTGCTTGAAGTATGTAATATTATTAGAATTTTAATTATTTCACAAAAAATGCTTTAAGTTTCATTTTTAGTAGGCTTTGTAAAAGCTTACAACCGTTTCAATTAAATATTGGAATACTGATATTAAAATTATTGCTTATCAATTGTGAAATGTTATATCCTATTACCGAATAGAAATTTTAAATTTACGGAAGATAAATATTGAAATTTTAAGCAAAATATACATCTGAATGTATATTAAGGTAGAATTAAACTTGTTTCTAACAAAAAAAAACTGTATTTTTTTACTAAATGGTGAAAAACTGGAGAAATTTTATTAAAAAAAAATTTTTACTTTTAATTTTGGATATGAAATGATAGGAGCCTTTTAAATAAAACAAATACAAATTAGAACCAATTAAAATCATCGATATCAATATCATGAATATATTACAATTCACAGAAGACATATTTTCCTACAAATTTGTAGCTTCAATAGAAAAAAGAAAAAACAAAATTTTTACCAATATTTATAATTTCAAAAGAAATGTGTACAATATGCAAATATTTTTTGCGTTGTCATCCATAAGCAGAAATTCAGCACCCACGGCACCCCGAAACAAACGTACATGTTGTTCCAGAATGACATCCCGATAGATGTGGCCTGTCATCCTTACACTCTGAACATGTATGTCAGTTCTGGAACCAAGAATAATTCCTCCCCAAACGAGCCATCCTGTACTACAGTAACGGTGACGTTCAATGGTGTTCTCTTGGTGGTAACGGGTACCTGGTGCTCTCCATATGAAAGTCCGGCGGGAATCAGACTGCAAACTAAACCTGGACTCGTCGGAAAACATCCCACAAGAACACTGTGCGATGTCCACAATGCATGCTCTCTACTCCAGGTTTATCGAAGGTGACAGTGTGTTGCGGTAAGTGGGACACATCTGACAGGCCTACGAGCATATAGACCAATGTGCCCTAAGCGTCTGTACACGGTCTGTCTTGAAACTGCCGTACCGGTAGCTTTAGAGAACTGATGAGGCAGGTCTGATGCTGTGCTCCGTCTGTATCTTTTGGCAGTAACTGCTAAATACCGGTCCTCATTCGGCGTTGTAACTCGGGGGCGACCTGTGCTGTAACATCTACTCACATTACCATCATCTCGGAATCGTTGCCAAAGCCTGGAGATGACACTCTGGGCGATTCCAAGTTCCTCGGATACTTCCAGCTGGGTACGTCCACATTCCAGTCGTCCGATAATTCTACCATGTAGAAAAACATCCAAAGGCTGCCTTTGTGCCATAACTATGCGGTTATTGCACTGAAAAGCTTTTAAAGCACTTGTGAAGAATTTTACTTCTTTGCCACCATTCCTTATATACCCAGATGACACGAGTGAAACATGAGTGTAAAAAAAAGGTACATTTTATGAATATGTGAGGTTTGAATATATTCTACTTTTAAAATTTAATTTTTAATTTGATCATAAATATTTTATCAGATAAATCAATGTTTTATATGAAATTATAAACGTAACGATGGTGTAATACTCGACTGAAAGCTGTTTAAAAATTCAATATATACTTACATAGCAATGTACATTGCTTATTTTTATTTTTATTTGTCATATATAAATTCCAGTTTTTTCTATAATACATTTCTCTACTTAATATTGTATAATTTTTTTAATAAGTATAAAATAACGCATTAAATGTTCAATTCTCTTGCAATTCTAACTGTATTTTTTTTCTTTATTTGAAGAAAACCACGGCGGAGGAAGTAAGTAACTCTTTTAATATTTTTATTTTAATTCCTTAAAATTGTTACATGAAATTTTGAATATATGCATAATCTGACCATTTCGGCTAATTCCTTACATAAAAATTCAATTCTGTAAATATAATACTGAGTTGATACTTATTTATCGACAGGAACTTACATATTATACTCTCTGAAATATATAACTCACATATTTATTCAGAGTGCATTACTTTACTATCACAGTTTATAGTTTAAGTTTAGAAATAATAACATAGCATTTCTAATATATTATTTCCTAGTATTTAGAATTGTTGACAATCAGAGAAAAATTATTCTTAGTTAATAATCGTATACTAGTAATATTTTATGAAAGTCCACTGAAAATATCAACATATCGTCTACTTCTCTATATATAATAAGAAATACAACAAGTACAAGTTTAATTTTGATTATTTTCATGTTATTTATTACTTTATAAAAATATAAAACTAATTCAGGATATCCTACATATTTCCATTTCAAAATGACTGGTTGAAATTAAATATTTCAGTCAGATAAATATATTATTATGTACAGTCAGATAAATATATTATTATATACAGTCAGATAAATATATACATTTATTTTACGGCAGATAAATATATACATTTATTTTACGCCAAATAAATACTTTCTGTACTTTAAAGAAATTATTGAAATGCATCAAAAAACATATAAATATTTACTTTTTTGCAGAAGATTTTGCATTAGAGCGCTAAATTAGGGTTCAAAAGCAAAAATAGCTATGCATTTCAAAAGTTTTTAACAGACAGATTATTTTGTGATTTGTTTTAATATTGTGTACTTTTTTGGGTACCTAATTCCTTTTTCTTTTTATTTAATTTCTAATATAGGCATCTTCGACACAGCTGCAAGCTTCATCAATGGAATTATCTAAATTAAACCATTTGTGCAGTTTGCACAAGTGTAAAAACTTAATGTATCAAATATTCTGAATAAAATATGCAAATGAATACTGGTATTTACTTTAATATAACAAGAAATCATATGCTTATCAAACATTTTATTTTTGTTTAATAATTTTAAATATTTATTGAACGCTTTTATGTAACTTAAGTCAGGAAAAAATTGATCCACATTGCAGGAAATATATCCGAAGATGTAATCCTTTCCATTATTACGAAAATGTCAAATGGGCATGTTTTGTATTTATTTAGATTAGATCTGGAATTAAATGAGGAAATCGAGAACTATATAAGGCATTTGAAAAGAGATTTTGGTATATTGGATTAAATTTTCTGGATCCTAGGCATTACGATGAGACCCCTATTCTTTTTGGTTTTACTTGTAGCTATTATTTCAATGGGTATGTGTTTCATGTTATCTCCATTTACTTTGTGTAATCCATTTATTTTGTCCTTGTCCACTTACTTCGTATTTGTCGCATTTTAAGAAAGTTTAGCTACTTATATTTACCACTAATTCAACACAACTATTTAATAATTTCAAGCACACAGTATTTTTTTTTCTGATTATTACGCAATTGCATTATTAAATAATATATATCTTTTTTGAAATGTTTATCTTGTTGAAATGTTTGTAGTAATTAAAATGTAATATTATCCTTATAGATAGGAATATTTGGGTATTATTCGTAAATTAATTTCTGCTCGAGCAGGGTAGTAAAAATTAAAAAGCAGAATTTAAATTTTATATCTCTTCGGAAGAGAACGATGAGTCTGATATAGACGACGATGATTATGACGACCTATTCGTAAATCCAGCTCCAGCCGAGACGGTCATTAATAAACTCAATATCAACATTGATGCTGGAATGGCGTTAGCACCTGGTGAAGACCAAATGCCTTTGTCAGTATTGTCTGATAATTTTGCAGAAGAGCTCTCTTACCTAAGAATCTACTGTGGTGATATGCGTCGTTTTACGAGAAAAAAAACCTCCCACCTACTCAGAGATTGTTAAATCTGAATTGAGACGTTATGATCGTCGAGGTGCTACACCTCAACAAATTTTTTACAGCCATCAAAAAAATTTACATAAACTTCTTTTAAGTAGTATACAAATTTGTCTTCGAAACAAAATTCCTACCGATTCCTCTTTGACCGCGCAACAAGTTCAACAATGTTTACGTCAACTCTTTTACGAAAATCAGGCATACAAGTTCATGAAGACGATCAAATGCAGTCCGGCTCACTGGGAAAACGAAAAAAATCGCGTGTGTGCTCAAATCCGACAACTGGGTATGCCAACACTCTTTTTGACATTGTCTGCTGCCATTTCATGTAAAAATAATGCAAAAACAAAAAATGCAAACACCAAAAATGCAGATACCCATGGGTAAACTGTACATCGGCATTAAACGATTACAATTTAAAAAATAAAAGCAATATTTTTTTTAATTCTGAAGGTATTTTATTTAAAATATTTAAATATTTATTTGGTTGCATCCGTAAGCATTTTACTTATAGTTCATAGAACACATTTATATAATTATTAAATATGAAAATGGCATTTATTATTGGTTAAATAATTTATGAGAATAAATTATGTAGAATAATTATAAGGTACGTTAATTATATGAATATACTAATATGAAATATGAATGAATGTGAAATTTGATGCACTTATTAATTGGAAGAAATTATGAATAAAGAATAATAATTAAAAATCATAAGTAATCATCAATAAGTAAAAATTGTGTGCAAATATTTAAGCGGTGTTTACTTTACCAAATATAACAGTCACAATAAAGAAATACTTTATGTATGCTATCTTGAAACTAAGCCTTTAAGAAAGGCCTACTTTTAATAATCCAAAATAATCACTTTAATTTTTTTTTTATCATCTATGTTGTTAAATTGTACTTTATTGATCTATATTATGAACTACAAGTTAAATAGTTACAAACTTTTATTCATAGCATATGTGCATGAAATTAATTCTTTTTGAAGAATACTAATGCCGTTATAAACATACGATGAATTTAATATTACCAGAAATGTCTTTTTTTTTTTTTTTTTTTTTTTTTTTTTTGTGTGTGTGTGTGTGTGTGTTCCCTTTATTGAAAAAAATTTGTAATTTATTCAAAATGTGTGAGTCAATAATTTTAGTTTAGATTTAGTTTGTATAAGTTATTTTTTACTGAGGTTCGGTCAACTTTGGCATAAAAACTTGTGTTCTCTTTCATATAAATATATATGTGTATATGGAATATTTTATATTTTTGGAAAAATTCCTAGAGTTAAACATTTATTTTTTATTTTATAAATTTACTTCTATAAATTTAAATTTTATATTCTTCAAAATCATTACTGATAGAAATGGTAAATTAACAAAGAGTTACACATCATACGCAAGAACAAATTAAAATATAACGATAATTTATACATATTCTTCTAAATGTAACTTGTTGTAATGTTTGCTAAATGTAACTTGCTTCTAACGAATTATTAAGTGATGGCGAATTTAGTAATTCGCTTAAGAAAATTAAATTTAAAAAGCAACATAAATTAAATAAAGGAATTATTTCGTTATTCATTTACATTATAGTCTGCTGTTCGTTGTCCATATTATTATATTGAACCTATTTATTATACAATTAATTCTTTTACTGATTTTTAAAAGAACTTGTTAACTGTTTGCTTAAATGAAATTAAATTTTGCTTTTGTGCCCTGGATTTAAATGAACCGCAATTGATTGATACCAGCCTCTCTTTAAATGAAAATATGATCATTTAAGTAAATGAAATCTAGTACAATTATCATGGAATATAATTTCCATTTTTAAAGTTATATCTTTCATAATATATAATATTATAGATTTTTGTTATTGGATACATGATTTTTTGTAATATGAAGACGAAGATCTTTTAATTTTGAATACTAATAAAAATATATTACAATCGTTAATTCAAAATAAAATTTTATTTTAAAATTTTGACATATTGATGATGCATTGCATTATTTGTATCCATGTTTATTCATCGTTATCTTCAAAATTTAGAGAATTCCGTTGGCAAGACTTGCAGCAGCATCGAAAATACCTGCAAAATGGTAAATTTATAGAATTAAGTAAAACTTTTATTTAAATAAAATATTTATCACATATTACTTAGGGAAATTTTGCAAATTATTTTAAATAAAACGTCGTATTTGAATTTCCTTAAATGAGAATAAAATAATTTGAAATTAAATCTCCAGATTTTTGCAATTTTGGTAAATAAGAAAATGTAAAAAATATTTTGAAGTTTCCTGAATGATGTATGTTTATCTAACTAAATGTAATTTAAATTTTGAAATTACAATAAAATTTCATGGAAAATTATTGAAATCTTTCCTATGTGAATTTTTATCTGTTCATTTTTTTTTTATAATTTGCACAGAAATTTCAACTGTTTTGCATTCGATTACTGACCATTCAAGTCATATTTCTTGGTTTGTTTTTGAAGATAACGTAAGATATTCAATTCAACTCAATTTAGAATATAAAATATTTTCAAATAATGTCAGCTTTTATTTTTTTTAAATACTTGAAACTTCATTTATATATTAAGAACACAATTGCAATGAAGTAAAGAAATTGTCTTTATTATAATAAAACTTTCAATATGAACAAACCTTTGTTGAACCTATTTAAATCCTCACAATTTTCCTACAGTAAACTATTTATATTTTATTTTGCTTATATATAATTAAAGTATAATTATATATATATATAAATTATAGTTTTAATTTCTTCTGCAGTTAAATCAAATATTTTAAAATTTATACGGAATAATTATTTAATGAATACATTCTTTTAACTTTTGAAACATTTGAATTATAAAAAAAAGAAATGTCTTCAATGACTGTAAGATTTATACTTTTGATATTGAAGATATTGTGCATTCTAGATCCTTCTTTGTTGGATTATGAAATTTTAATACGAATTTCATCAATCTGAGTTTAATCATATAATTATTTTCAAATTTATTTTTTCAGAAATATGTATTAATTTCATCTCTTCAGTGATTCATGCACTTATTGAAATTGCTTTCCTACTGTATTTGAAAAGGGAAATATTTTTATTACAAATTCAAAGAAAATTTACCTTCGATTTTACGAATTTACTCTTAATAGTTTTATTCCATTATTGTATATTGGATTAGAAAATAATTACATTATAATTTAAGTTTTAATATTTTATTTATTAAGTGATACTGAGTTCAGGAGATCCTAAAAATATTTTAATTTTTAAAAAAAATATTATTTCTTTTGAAACTTTATTTATATATTAAGAACACTATTTTATTATATTAAGAAATGAAAAAATTCGATTTATTTTTAATGGGTTTAAAATAAAATTTCCTATACAAGCAAACCTATTTGAAACCACACATTTTTTAAACATATTTTGCAGTAAGCTATTTATAGTGTTTTTTTTTTCCTTATCAGATTGGTTTGCACAGCAGTTAACATTCACTAAAATAGTTAAGAAGCAACAAAAGTTTAAGAACAACATTT
The DNA here is from genome assembly GCA_021605075.1 of Caerostris darwini. NCBI lineage: Eukaryota > Metazoa > Arthropoda > Arachnida > Araneae > Araneidae > Caerostris > Caerostris darwini. The sequence goes on along the minus strand of BPLQ01012850.1, from coordinate 207,560 downwards.
AAAATCAATTTGAAATAGAATCGAGGAATAGCTAAATATTGAATCCGTAACCTGGCAATGGATAATTGTACAGAATTCTCACTGTCTCTCTCTCTCTCTATACATATATAATCATATACACTGAAATGACAAAAGTCATGGGATACCTCTTAATATCGTGTCGGCCCTCCTATCGCCCGGCGAAGTGTAGCAACTCGACGTGGCATGGACTCAACAAGTCGTTGGAAGTCTTCTGCAGGAATATTGAGCCATGCTGTCTCGATAGACGTCCATAATTGTGAAAGCGTTGATGGTGCAGGATTTTGGGCACGAACAGACCTCTCGATGATGTCCCATAAATGCTCGATGGGATTCATGTCGGGCAATCTAGGTGGCCAGATCATTCGTTGGAATTGTCCAGAATGTTCTTCAAACCAATCGTGAATAGTTGTGGCCCGGTGACATGGCGCATAGTCATCCATAAAAATCCCATCGTTGTTTGGGTACATAAAGTCCATGAATAGCTGCAAGTGATCTCCAAGTAGCTGAACATAAGCATTTCCAGTCAATGTTCGGTCCAGTCGCACCAGAGGACCAAGTCCATGCCATGAAAAAACAGCCCACACCATTACGGAGCCACCACCAGCTTGAACAGTGCCTTGCTGACAGTTTGGTTCCATGGCTTCGTGGGGTCTGCGCCACACTCGAACCCTACCATTAGCTCTTACCAACTGAAATCGTGACTCATCGGACCAGGCCACGGTTTTCCATTCATCTAGGGACCAACCGATGTGCTCACGTGCCCACGAGAGTCGCTGCAAGCGATGTCGTTCTGTCAGTAAAGGTACTCGAGTCGGTCTTCTGCTGGAATAGCCCAAGAAAGCCAAATTTCTCCGCACAGTTCTAACAGACAAGTCCCTTGTACGTCCCACATTGATTTCTGCGGTTATTTGACGCAGTGTTGCTTGTCTGTTAGAATTTACGACTCTTTGCAGACGTCGCCGGTCTCGGTCGTTAAGTGCAGGCGGTCGACCACTGCGCTGTCCATGGTGGGATGTTATGCCTGACATCTCATACTCTCGGCACACTCTTGACACAGTGGATCTGGGAATGTTGAATTCCCTAACGATTTCCGAAATGGCATGACCCATGTGTCTAGCTCCAACTAACATTCCGCGTTCAAAGTCTGTTAATTCCCGTCGTGCGGTCATCATCACGTCAAAACCTCCTCACATGAATAACTTGATCAGAAATGAAAGCTCTGCGAAAGCACTGCGCATTTATACCTGTTCTACGCGATGCTACTGCCATCTGAAAATTTGCATATTGCTATCCCATGACTTTTGTCACTTCAGTGTATAGTAATACATGCGTATATTAAAAAATGCATTCACTCAGTCTTTTAAAATGAAGCTATAATTATTATAAATTCAAATATAATTTACCTCGCTATAATTATTATAAATTTTATTTTTTTTTTGGAATTTACTGTTAATATTTTATTCCATTACTGTACATTGCATTGCGAAAATTATTACATTATCATTTAAGTTTTAATATTCAATTTATTAAGTGATACTGAGTTCAGGAGATCCTAAAAAATACAATTGAAAAATATAATTTTTTTTTCACATGAGAAATTTTCCAAATATATTACTTACTTCCTCCTCCACTGTTGTCTGTTTAATTATGAAAAGAAAGATAAAAAAATTATTAATGGAAAATAAAATGTATAAATTTATATTTTTATAATAAATTGCATTTAATTAAAATTTCAAATTTCAAATTATTGTTAAACGATTTGGGAAACAAGAAATTAAATATTAAATCTTATAAATATAATATTCACTATCTACGTATTCTATATTATTTATATCTCGTTATTCTACATTTTTTGGCTTTTCATGGATTTTGGTATAGTAGTAGTTTGCTAATGCAGTTTTTTTTTCTCCGATAAAACTTTAAAACTATAGTTTTTTTCAGAATTTAAATAATAATTTTTCAGATTTCCTGACACTGTTTACATTATTAAATTTAGGGTTAATTATTTTAAGCAGATTCTCTTTTATTTTCGATTTCAAAGTTAAGAAAAAATAAATCATTCAAAGGAATTTTTTTCAGTATTTTAATACAAATTATTAGTTTGAACTTTTTCATTCTAATCAGTTTAAATAATAATAAAAAAAAACTTACATAAATTTTAAATGCACAACATACAGATACTATTATTATTTACAGAATATGTTAATTAAATTAATATTTTTCCGGGTTTTGTAATCTATTATTGTGATGATTGTTTCATATCTTTAATAAAAACATTAGGTTTTTAAGTTGAATCAATTTTTGAGTTTAATTGTAAAAATGTAACATAATTTTTAAAAGATTTTTTATCTTCACATTTTCCAACCAATTTTACATATCAATTTAGACCTTTTATTGAAATATAATATTCGAATATCAAAAATAAAATGTGCGTATAAATTTTAAAAAATATTTAATTGATAGAAAGTTAAATTAATTGCTTCAAATATATTATTGTAATATTATGTACTTATTATATTTTAATTTTTATTTGATAATTTAGTTTTTAGTAATGTATAAAAAGTCAAGAAAATGCACCATTAAAAATATTACAACTTACCATGTCCGTGGTCTGTACGGAAAAAAAATGAGTTTGAGAAATAGTTGATTATTTAAGAACGTTTGATAAAAATTGAGACATGAAATTTTACATGGCCAAATCTTTTCATTTTGGAAAAATTTTAATATAATATTAATGTATTTTTATGTAATTTTAAATTTGAAAGGGTACTTACGCTAAAAAGAAAATAATTTAATTATTTCACTAATTTAAATGTATTTAAGTTTCATGGCATCTGTCTGTTTCATTACGGTAAAACCGTTCATAAAATTAATTACTAATTAATATTTTAGTTTATTGTATAAGTAATTAATATATTAGTTACTTTAATGCAATTCCTGTCTGTTTCATTATGAAGAAAATGTTCATAAAATTACGAGTAATAACCAATTAATAATTACACTAATATAATTTTGAAGTGAAGTCCAAACATAGTTACATTAAAAAGAATATAAACCTTTTAACATATTTAATGAAATGTATTATTTTGCGCTTTTTCCTAATTATTGATTGTTATTTTTCAGAATTACTTTTACATGATACGTATTCAGAATTACTGTTATATGGGCAATATTTGAAAATTTTCTTCATGTTCTTAAATTGTTTTTAGACATGTTAGAATTAAAATGAAGGTGATGTTTTCATACGCTCTGACAAATTTAATGTAAATATACATTAACGTGTATAATAATTGAATAATGGTGTTCAAGAAATTACTGATCTAATTAAAATAGTAAATATTTAACAGGAGTTGTTAACCTGATATACATATTTTATGTCGAATGTATAATTATCGAATAAATCTCAAGTATTTTAAGGTTATGAAGCATTATAATTTACTTACCTCCTCCATTTTTAACGTAATCTGAAAAAATATTTGTCAAGTTTTTATTATAAAAAATTTAATTATACATCATTTAATATAATACATTATTACATGTATTACGTTAAATGATGTATTAAAAATATAGAAATACACCTTTAAATGACAGATAATATATTAAGATATATATTAAATAGATCTAAAATTGATGTTACTTTCATCCCATCTAAGGAATCAATATATTATTTTCTTCTGTTGTACAATATTCCTGAGATATCAGCAAATACACAATTCGTACTTAAATGATGGATTAATCCAATCTTCATTAATTGCGAAAAAAAAATGTTTGTTATTTAATAGATCATAGCATGTATATTTGTCTGTGAATTTATTGTTAACATTGATCTTGAAGACACAAGTTAATTATATTATTTCTTCTGATTTTTTAACTCTCTTTAATTTTTATTAGTAATCAGTACAATTTTCTCTTTGAATTACAAAAGCTAAAAGTAAATTTTTTGGTTTTAATTCTTCAATGAAATCTAGTTAGCTTGAAAGATTTGCCTTCAGCTTAGTGGATAAAGGGTGAATAAAACACCATTTTTCTCTTAAATAGATTTCATAATGTTAAATAACGACGCACATTTGTATATAAAATGATTCATTGAGTTTACATAAAAAATTTGAAAGAAAGTAATAAACATGCTAGTTGATTAACTTTAATTACATGCAATTGATGTTTAGACCTCTTTAATAATACGGTATATTTAATTTTGATAATTTCAAATACATTATTTACTATAGATAATTGTTTTACTTAATTTAAAAAAAATAGTGTGACATTTTTTTGCATCACATTAAGTGCCTTTGTAAGTTCAATAATTATTAACAATATTTTTGTTTTGAAAACTAAGCTATTTATAGAATTCAATTACTATGTCATTTTAATTCTCCTTCTGCTAGTAAGAAACTACATTGAAAAATTTACAGTATATTTATAAAGTATATATATATACATTCAGATACTCAATAAATATATAAATATGTATAGCAATAGCCAAGCTAAATTCTAATTTTAGGTTTTTACATTCACTATCAAATGTAAATTAGAAATTAAATATAACTATTAAATGCATATATATTATGAGTATGTGTAGACAGTAAAATATTTAATAAGTTGCAAAAGAACTAAACTTACGATGGACTGCAGCAGTAGCTAAAAAAATTAAAAGCATTAATTAAAATTCGTAGTTTGATTCAGATTTTATATTTTCATAAACTTCTGTATATGTCGATTTAAAAAGTTGTTATATCATTCGCATATTATTGTTATTTTTTTTAAATTAGCAAATTTAGTTCCTTTATTTTAACATATTTTATAACAAATATATTTGATAAAATAATTAAATAAAGCCATAAATTTGAAAAAAAAAACAATTTTAAAATTTAGGTAAGTATAAAACATCCTTACTATTAGTTATTGACAATATTATAATGAATTTTTGAAACCATATTTGAAATCATATTTCATCTATTTTAAGAAGAAATTTAGCAAATGGTATTACAATAGATCTTGTTAAACATAATTTCTCTCAATTTATTTTTATTATTAACAAGATAATGATTATTATTTGCGAAACAGAATAATTAATCCATTTGTAGATCTTTATTAATAGCTTAAGAAATTTTTAGCAATAAATTAAGTGGAGCTTAAGAGAGATGGAGAGTATTTAAAATCTATCTGTAATATCATAACCTTTCTAAACTAGGTTGTTTCGGATTTTTCTTAATTTTTTCTAATTTCAATAAATAAATAAAACCTGCCTCACTTTCGTTCAATTTTTACAGTAATTGAAACATTTTTTTTCTAATTTGAAATAGTGAAGAAAATCTGACTTTTACATGGATATGCTAGAAATTTCTTTTTTATTTTGTTGAAGCTTTCCTAATTTTCATATACGACTTTAACAAACTACTTCATCAAATTAGCACGATATGTCTCTCCATTATTATTATTTAACGATATTTTTCAGCTGTGGAATTTCAATCATTGAAATGAGTATTCATTTTTCATATTTAACTGTTAGCTTGTTATTTTGTATCGTAAACAATGATGAAACTGAATATGTAAAATTACACTGAATTGCGAGATGCTTATATATCCTGATTTAAACTTTTATGCGTCTCGTTTCTTAAATAAATTATTAAATTGTAACCAGTGAAATTTGACCCTCTTGTGCTCTAGCGTAGGGCATTATAACTGGGACACGAATCTTTACTTCTGTGTATCTTCTAAATTAATTTAATTTAAAACAGCAATTTATTTCGTATGACACAAAAATTACATCGGCTCTATTTATTAGTGTCATGCAATATATACATATATTTTTTGTAATTTAGAGATTTATCAGTACTTTATATACAGCTTTTTATGCTTGAACAGTTCATCTGTTTTTGATTTGTTTAAAATGCTTTCCGAAAGCACACTAACTATCAAATCCTACATACAAGTATCATTTGGCCTTAATATGGTAGGGATTTATAACAGGTTGCTTATTATCAGGTAGCCCGAATGTCGTTGTTGAACACTTATAAACCCTTTCTAAATAGTAGTTTTCTTTTATTGTTACCGAAATCAGTTCACTGAAACGGACACCATTTGCTTCCTGCACACTAACTCAGTACAAACCTAATAGGCATAAATAAAACTTAAATTTTGCCTTTTCATATTAACTGCTCTGTTTGAGAAGAAATTATATCATTATCTCTTAAAATATATCTCATTTATTTGTGCAATTAGGTAATATCATGAAATAAAAAAAATACTAATTTTACTTCTGTAATTATACAGATCCACGACGGTTTTAAATTACTGAACAATTCGGTTAAATTAATGAAAAATATACGCTACTAATCTTGCTTGAAATGTAACAAAAGCAAAATAAATGGATTAGATAAAATAAATGGAAAATTATATAAAAAATACATACCCATTGAAATAATAGCTACGAGCAAAACCAAAAAGAATAAAGATCTCATCGTGAAGCTTAGGATACAGAAGATTAATCCAAGATATTGAAATCTGCTCTGAGATGCCTTATATAGTTCTTGCTTTTCTCATTTAATTCCAAATCTTTTCTAAGTAAATACAAAACATGGCCTTTTAACATTTAGGAAATAATGGAAGGGATTAAATTTTTGGATATATTTCCTGCAATGTGGATCAATATTTTCCTGACTTAAAATGATCAAAAATGCAATAAAAATGGTTATGACAATACGGTACCCATCCATGCGAAGAAACCAAAATGAAAACATAACATAACATTTTAAATTTAATATTGTTTTTAAAAGAATGATGTCTTGTAAACATATTTTTCAACTGTATGAAACTTCTTGTATTTTCATAAAAGATTTCATCTTATTGATTTAACTTAACTTTATGTGTTTTGTTATTAGATAAACTATTATTAGAGAAAGAAACTTCATTATTATATTTTCAATGGAAAATTTCTCTGCTGGAATGTCTATCAAATGTTAATTAAAATATATAATAGATATATCATAAATCGTGTAGATTTCTCTGTTACAAAATTTAGCAATGGAATATCTTAATACAATGAAATTCAAAATAGTATATATATATATATATATATATATATATATATATATATATATATATATATATATATATATATATATATATATATAATGTGTGTGTGTAAACTAGTTTTTGTTAATTAATTGACTGCTCATAGTAAAAATCATGTTTGAATGCACTGAATTCATATTGTTTTATATTTAAAAAAAATGCTTTAAAGAACTACTACAACTTGAAAGTGAAAAGAGAAACTTTATAGAACCAAAAAAAGTTACACGCTTTGTCATTTTTTTTTATTTTCCTGGAAATATATTTATTTGAATATCCAATCGTTCATATAATAATAGGTTCATTACGATTATGAAAAAAAAAGCTTGGAGAATGAATAGAAATCATTGAAAGAAAACCAGAGCTGACTGAATTACACAAAGGATTCTATTCTTATCATGTAACTGGGTATAAAGAGTCTAAAGCAATGCAGATAGTACATTAGACAAGTATAAAGCAAAACATGTGATAAAGACATTTCACCAACGACAAGGTATGGCTTACAATAATTTTTTCAGTCCAGTTGCATGTGCAAGCACCTTCGCACTATTAGTATTACTGCAATTAAAAATATGATTTTAATGCAATTTGATGTTTCAGTAGTATTTTTATACAGCAGTTTTGATGCTGATATTTCCATGAATCAACCTGATAATTTTTAAGGTTGAACTATTAGAATATGTCAACTAAAGAAAATTTATTGTCTAAAGCAGGCAGGAATAAACGCTTTGTAAAATATTTACTTAAAAGGAGTTTCGAAGGAAGTGAAACAGATACTTGTTTATTTATTTATAAAAAGAACTATTCTTAAGAGCTCTATATGTTGATGATGTTTTAGTGGAATTATCAGATATAGTTAAACAAGATAATTTTCTCAAATATTTGAAGACAGAATTCTAAATCATAACCAAGCCTGCCTGATGTTATTTAGAATTTGAGATTGATTATAAAGAGGATGATTCCATAAAAGTATCTGAAACTTTTTATGCTGATGATGGTCTTGAAAGATTTGATATGAATCAACATTAATCATGAATATCAATTTTCCAGCAGAATATTGCAATAAAGGTAAGTTCAAAGAAAAGAAAGAACATTCCATTACAGACAAGCAGTTGGATCTTTGATGTTCGTGATGACAGGGACACCACCTGATACAGCATATGCAATTGGTGTGGTATAAAGATTCTTAAAGAGTCCAAAAGAAGAAGAATGACGAAAAGTGAAGATTATATATTGTTATTTGAAATGCATTATAGGAATCGTTTACAAAATATACAAAATAAGTGTTCTAGAGAATTACAATGAAGCTGATCATAACTGTGATCACACAACTTTTCGTTTAACAACTGGAATAATATTTATGTATGCAGGTGAAAGTCATTTCCTGACTGAGTCAAAGATGGAAATCTTCGAGAAGGTCTATGTCTTCCCTCACAAGATATATTTTATTTTATTATTGATACTTTTTATTGTGCATTTTCCATTGTAATTTGTTTTTACCTTTATTGTCATTAATTTTGAGCTTCTAACAATTTATTCTTTCTTTTTTGAGTGTGTTTTTTGGATTCTAGTTTTATCTATCATTTTTTTGCCGTCTTAAAAGTTCTCCAGCATCATTCTTATTTTCTTATTTATTCATTTTATCTCTATTTTTTCCCCGGTTCATTTGATTTTTAATACCCATTATCAGAAAATGTTACAATTGCTGGAATTTCGGCCATATACAATATCAGTGCCAAAACAAAAATCCATAATGCGAATTTTGCTCTCAAATAATTTCTCACATAATGGTAAATCAAATTAGCTTTGCTGCATCAATTCTCGTGATACTAATGTTAAAAATAGAGCAAACTTCGGCCATAAGCATTCAGTTGGCGGTGCAAATTGTCCTTGTTCCGCAATCGAAGCATACGAAAGGTCAATCATCTCTCTTAACACTCTTGTAATTTTTAAAGATTTATATTCTATTTAAAACTTAATAAAGTTCCAAATTATAGAAATTTTAACGTCTTCAGATCATGAACTTGTAGTAAATTTTCCTAAATGGATACTTAATTCCATTCACCTGAACATTGCACAAATCAACCTGAGAAAAACAAAGCACCTACTATTATAAAAACATCCTGTTCAAAAATTGAATACGGATTTAATTCTCTTCAAGACCCTTATTTTAAAAATAGCAGAATTGAAGGAATACCCAGAACTTGGAAAACTTGGTTATCACAAATGGAAAAGCCGGCCTTATCGCCCTTCCAAACGTTCAATCGCCAATTGTACTGGGGACAGGCAGGAATGTAGTGGCATTAAAAATTTCTGATGACAATCAACCTCCTACTATAATTTCAGGGTACTGTAATCTTACGACAATCTCTCCTCGATATTAAACAAGATTATTAATATCTCTTCTTCGAACAAACATGAGAAAATATTTATTGAAGCAGGCCTATATGCACACACCACTTGTACGGGTTACGATTCAGAAGACGCAAAATGTATGTTAGTAGAGGAGTTCTTAGCCGCAAAAACTACGTATAATTAATTATTAAACAACAGACAATCACAGCTAACTTTTGTCCCTCGAATAGTAAGGGATGACCAGATCATACTCTCGTCTGTGCAGCAGAGTTGGCCTCCAGATATGATTCGAAAGTTCTAGAGGAATAATCTCTCAGTGATAACAAATATATAAGAACAGCTATTTATTCTGAAAGGAAAACTACTACATTTAAACGATTTAAAACAGCTTTCGGGGGACATAAACATTTCTGTAAAGCCTTCTATCCTTTCTTTCCTAAACTAATTTATACGTCGAATGATGTTAGTAATGGAAATCAATTAAATTACACTACTCACATTCCTCAAAAAGACAATATTAGAGCATTCTCTAAAGCATATAGTATCAAACCTATAGTAAAATATAAACCTCGTATTTGGTGAAACCCACAGCTAGAAACAAGAAAAAAAAAGCAATTAAATGCTCGTAGAAAAAGAATGCAAAAATTCGAAGGGGTTGAGAAAGAAAACTATGTTTCGATTTATTCAAAAACAAGGGCTACATATGAAAAAGAATTTTTCCACTCAAAATGTTAAGCTTGGAGAAAATTCTGTTGAGAATTATGTACCCCTTTTAGAAAATCTTTTAAGACCTCAGTGAAAACTTTACTTCCTCCATCTGAAATCTTTAAAGCCGTAGATGTATCAATAAGTGGGAATAACAAAGGAATGGTCAAGAAACTTTTGGAAAAATCTATCCAGTCAGTCCCCTAGAATCTTTTCACTGTCTTCCTGAAATTTTCTCTTTTGCTAATGTTCTTTCATTTAGTAACGAAGAAATCAAACGAATGATGCAAACTCTTCTGAAAGGGAAAGTTCTTGGATTTTATGGTGTAGATAATCAAGTTGTTCTTATTATTAACGATTATTTTTCAGAAATCTTTAGTAAGCTCTTTAAAAAATGCTTACACTTTCATATTTTCCAAATACTTTTAAAATAGGAGTTGTAGTCCTATTCAAAATTTAATTTTTATTAATAATCTAAATTTTATTTTTTTCCCCACTTTAGGCAAAGTTACAGAAAAACTCTTAACTGAAAGAGTATTCCTAAAACTTAAAAAATAATAATAAAGGAATAAGCTGAATCCTAGATATTATGGACTCCGTATATGTAGATCAGTCGATAATGCTCTTATAGCTTTAATGTATTTCGTTTACGATGCAAAGCAATAAAAACAACACATAGTAATTATTTCAAATAGATATATAGGATGCATTTGATAATCTTAAACATAACGCAGATGTTGTAGAAAACTATTTTCGACACAATATCCCAAAAAATTAGTTACAATTCAAGCTGTTTAAGGTTCAGTAATCTGGGAACAATCTAAAGGTTTTCCTCAAGGTTCTTGTAGCGGAATAATAATGTGGAATCTTGTAGCAGAAGAGGAGGTACTTAATTATCAATGGCCTCCTGCAGTGTATTTGCAGATAACTTCGTATTTTAAATTAAAAGTCTTACTAGATGTGGACTTGAAAAACTTTCAAACAAATCCCTTCAGAAATTTTAAATTTGGATATATAAACATCAGCTATCTGTATCTGCAGAAAAAACGAATTACGTCATAAGAAAGCTCTCAAAAGGGCCCGACAACAAATGGGGAAAGGATTCCGTCAAAAGGAAAAAAAATTGTTAAGTATTTGGGTCATCGACGAAAAATTCAGTTGACAGAAACTTCTTAGTGAACAAAGCAAAAGAGAAACAAATCTAAGTCGTTTGCTACGAATGAGTATCACTAACACCTGAAGTACAAAGCAAAAATTCAGGCTAATCTTTTACAAGCTTTTAGCGGGCAGAATACTAAGTCCCGGAGCAGCTATCTGCGTATTTTTTCCAATACCTAGATTTGAAAGAAAATTGCAGCGGGTAGTAGCTTTTCAGATTATCACAGGTTTCACTCCCCTTCAGTTAAAATTGCAACGATGAAAAAATAACAGACGGAAACATTTCAAATAACTGCCTATAACTTCGAGTAGAAGGCTCCAGGATTGTCACTCCATCTAATCCATAATTTTAATATCTGCAATCACGTTGACATTCAAACGCAGTTCTCTTCAACTAATGCTGATACTTTTTATACGGATCGTTCCAAATCAAGAGAGTGGGCAGCATTTACTTCTTTCCTAAAATCTCAGAGTGGATTGGTAAATTAAACTCTCATAACTCTGTTTTCCAAACAGAGTTAACAGCCATTCGTGAAGCAATTCGACAAGTTTCTACAACAGGAGAACGTGTGAAACTATGGTCTGATAACCCGTCTGGATTATTAACTATCTTAAATCATCATATATCACATCCACTCGCAAGGGAATTCAAGTCTTCTCTCCAATCCAATAAATAGATAAAATTAGGATGGATCAAAACTCACATCGGACATGGCGTCAATGAACCACATGATGAGTTCTCCAAGCAAGTAAAGGCGAGTTCAGGTAAAATGCCCCCTTTCAAAATTGAAAGGCTTATTATATAATCACATCCTTTCAAAATGGCAAAAACAGGTGGATGAAGGAATAACTGGTCAATCTGTTTACTGAATTATTAAAAAAGTCTCAACATATTCTGCTGGATGAACTAGAGATGAAACCGCGTTTTTTACAAGTAATGGTCCATTTTCTTCTTACCTGCAAAGATTTCATCTGAAGAACACAAGCTTTTGTTCCTGTAGAAAGGTAGATAATTCTCCCACTACTCTACCTTCCGCTTACTTACATTATCATAGCATTTGAAGAAACTTTCCAAAACTAACAATAATCTATGGAAAATTAACCTTTTAAAATGCAAAGGGCTTTTACTCAAAAATAGATGAATGTTAAATTTTAATGAAGAATGAAAATCGAACTTCAAATAGCCCAGACTAAATGTCAAATCTTCCCTTTGTTTAATGTAATAGGATTTTTTTCCCTTTTCCTTATTTCTTTTCTTTTTTTTATATTTACTCTGTGAGTGAATGTATATATATATATACCCCTCGAAAAGTAGAAAAGTCGACAATACAGCTGACACATGCGCAATAATAGGTATCACGTGTCAGCCATATCCTATAAATACTCTGTGGAGCCGACTAGAGTTGTGTTTTGTCAGGATGCCGCCACGGGAACAGTTGTCTGAGTTCGAGAAAGGTGTGTTGGTTGGATTGCATCTCGCCAAGGTGTCAATTAGGGAGATATCCCGTCTCCGTAACTGCTCAAAATCAACTGTAGCACGTGTTGTGTGTCGTTACAAGACTGAGGGACACTGTCAGAACAAACCCCGAAGTGGACGACCTACAGTTCTCACCAGCCGGGACCGGCGGGTACTCGGCAGGGAGATTCGAAGTAACAGTCAAACATCCATAGATAACATCGCTAATGAGTTTAGACAAGCCACAGGTTTTGCCGTTTTGACCAAGACTCTTCGTATCGAGGCCCGTAAGTTATGTTACACTGGACGTTCGGCAGCTCATAAGCCTTTTGATTACGGAAACCAACAAGAAAGCGCGCCTCCGATGGGCCAAAGACCACCGTTCTTGGACTCTGGATGACTGGAAACGCGTCCTTTGGAGTGACGAGTCACGATTTACCCTTTTCCGTTCCGATGGACGTGTTTGGGTACGGCGTTTACCAGGAGAACGCCTTTTGCCCGAGTGTATCGTCCCAACTGTAAAGTTTGGTGGAGGAGGATTGATGGTATGGGCCTGTTTCTCCTGGTATGGGGCTGGCCCACTGGTGAAGGTTGATGGTGCGATGAATGCCGATAGATACTGTGATATTCTCAACAATCATGTCCTTCCTACCTTGTGGGCAACGTACGGTATGGATGATTGCTGGTATAAAGACGCCAATGCAACATGCCGTGTTGCAAGGAGGACTCTTGATTGGTATGTGAACAACAACGTTAAACGCATGGAGTGGCCGGCGCAGAGCCCTGATCTTAACCCAATTGAACATCTATGGGACGAATTGGACCGTCGGTTGAGGGCCTGCACCCCACTCCCCAAAAGCAAGCCTGAACTATGGAATTTCCTGTTAAATATTTGGAAGGAAATTCCTCTTGCTACTATGGCTAATTTAGTGGAAAGCATGTCCAGAAGGGTTGCAGCTGTGATCGCAGCCAAAGGAGGCCCTACCTTCTATTAATTTTAATAAATATGGGTTTATGTCGTTATAGTGTCGTGTCCCGTCACTTTCTTCCACATAGTGTATACATATATATATATATATGTTTTACTTTTTAAAATAGCTTACGTGTGTATGTTTAAGATAATTTTGTTTTTAAAATAATATATCTGTATGTGTGTGTATATATTGTGCGTTTATATTTAAACTAACTTTACTTCATTAAATAATCTACGTATGTGTATATATTTCAAGTAATACGCTTTGTAAATAATTTATGCTTGTGCATATTTAAGGTAATTTTATCTTATTATATTTGTTTATTTAAGGTGGTTTGTTTAACAAAACAATTTATTCTTGCTTATATATTAGGGTAATTTTACTTTACAAATTAATTTTCTTGGTTATGTGCATTATGCGTGTATATTTATGGTAAATTAATTCTGCAACAATTTATTATTTTATTTCATACGCTTATCAATTTTTAATCTGCACTTTTGTAATATTTTTTATGTGAATACCAATTACTTAGCTGGGTACTTATCTTATTTTTTATTCTCATACATAATATCTTCCTGTCTCTTATATATCTGTAGTTCATAATTTTTCTGCAGCCGCTTCTAATGGCCAATTATTTATTATCTGTTACACCTCTTCTAATTATTCTTTCAATACATTTTTATTGCTTTAATAAATATTCCTTTCGATCTCTGATTCATATATTCTCAAATGAATTTATTGTCTTGCATTGCTTTAAAATTTTTCCAATAATTTTCATTATGTATTTTTATATTTTTTTATATTCTTTGATTTTAATAATTTCCTTTTTTAAATTTAAATTTTGCATATTTTCTTCTGTTTTTTTCCTCATTGTTCAACTTTTGTAACGCCAAAAGTTAATTTTGTGAAAATTTTCCCGCCACCATCTTGTCTCACCATCTCATCAATTTCACTCGTATTATTTCCAAATTGTATAGAGGCAACTGAGATCTATTCATAGTTATGTGGTGTGGTGTAATAGTAGTCAAACTCAGTCAATCCTACACTAGTAATGGTTATATTCAGCTAATTTTAAGACCATTTGCAGCCATTCATGAATTTAATGTACCCAACGAATCATTTCACTGTTACAAAATAGTTCCCAATTGGTTAGAATAACATAATTGACAACTCCAGTGAATGATTTGGCCACCTAATCTATAGCTATCAATCCAATATATATGAGGCATGATTACAAGGAAAGTCCGAGCACAAAATCAATCACAAGCAACACGTTGGGAATTATAGATGGCTGTAGATTTTTTTGAATTTTTCTTAAGGTAACATTTGATAATTTGTTGATTGCTCTGAATTAAGAAGAGTCCCATCCATACAGTAGGTTTAAGACATTTTTGTATTAATTTTTACTTTTCCTGTGAATTAAATGCATTGAATAAAGGAAAACCTGAAGGGCGATACGATTTAACAATCGTCTTCCTCATTAACTTATTCAATCCCTTCTATTAGGTCACACTCTCCCTATATATATCTTGTTCAAATTTTCAATCATTAATAAATTACTTTTTTTTCATCCACTCATGTTCAAATACATTTTTTTGAACTTGCAATGGATGACACTTGATGTTGATACAGTTTTTTCAAATATTAATTCAGTAATTAAATTTAATTAATTAATTATAGTTTTTTTTAGATTTAAATTACATATATCTTAAACTTAAAAAAATGAATGAAAATTAGTTATAAAGGACTTTCTGCAATACAGTGAAAAAAAGTAGGAATTGATTTTAAATTTTCTTTTTTATATTACTTTTTTTTTTTGCTTTAAAATGCTGCTGAAAAATAAACAATGAATCGAAAGCTATATTTGTGTGCTTTATGAAGATAAATATTCTTATTCGATCATTAAAAAAAGAACTGAAATTAGTATTTTAATATTTTTACGTGTACAATAAGTGGCATACTTAGGAAAAAAAAGTAAGAAATGTCAAAATTTATATTTGACTGAAAAATGTCAAAAATACAAACTCAACAAAGATATGTACACCTATTATTATATCCAAAAACACATCAATTTTTAAAAAAAATCTAATCTCCCAAAGAACTATCCTAAAATCTTTGAACATCTCTTTAAGAATTTTAAGCAAAATTTTAAAACCTAATTTAAAGCTGCTGGTAAAAAAAAAAATAAAAAAATAAATAAATAAATAAATAAAAAAAAATTATAATAATAATAAAAAAGCGGCTAACATCAAAACATTTTTCTCAATGTAAAACAATGTAAGATAAATAAGTAGTTAAAATTGATGAGGCTTGGATATATTTTTCTACATGTAATAGGAAAGTTTTAGTTTACTACTGAAAAGGACTTGAAAAAGACATAAAATAGTTCTCATAAAATAAGGAAAGGTTTGCTAAATGCTTCATGAATATTACTGAATTCTCTTACAAGGAATTAAGGAAGGGAATTACTTCTCTTACAAGGAATTGTTATTATTCTTGAAGAATTATTATTATAATTCTATCAAAATTATTATTCTTGAAATCTTAACAGATTTACCTTTTATATTTAAAATGAGTTGCTAATCACTGAAATTAATTTGACATATAAACAAGTAATATAAAAAAAAAATATTTTAAGTCAATTCCTAATTTTTTTCACTATATTGCAGAAAGTCCTTTATAAATAATTGTCATTAATTTTTTTTATGTTTATCTAGTGCCATCTATTGGTAGATATATGCAACTTAAATATAAAAAAAAATTAATTAATTAAATTTAATTACTGAATTAATATTTGAAAAAACTGTATTAACATCAAGTGTCATTCACTACAAGTTTAAAAAAAAGTATTTGAACTTGAGTGGATGAATAAAAAGTATTTTATTAACGATTGAAAATTTGAACAAGATATATATATAGGAATTGTGTGAGCTAATAGAAGAAATTGAAAAAAAAGTTATAAAATCTTTTTTTTTAATTTCTTTTATTGTAAATGTTTCTCTTATTTATAGTTTAAAACTATTATCCTATTAATCCAGTGATTTTTTTAAATAATTGAATTTATTAATAGAAATTTAAAATTAATCAAGAAATATTTGATTCCTTAGTCTAAAGTTTTGAAGAAATGCACTTAACAAATATAAAATTATATTATTTAATCCTTTACAATAAATATTTTAATTAAATTTATAATAAAATTTGTCCCAATATAAGTAGCAAACAATACTTATATATTTTTATACAAAAGTTAATACGCTGAATGTTTATAATTGACATCATCTTAAAAAATAATTCTATGGAAAAAAAATAAAATGAATATTAAATGTTTTAAAATGTATATCATATCAATCCAAGTATTCAATATTTTTTATCTCTTGATTATATAATCTAAAGAATAAGCGAAATGTATTACATATGTGTAATAAATAATAAAGTCTCAGAAATTACAAAGCAGTTTTGATTCGCTATGGTCATTTAATGTATAATCTAATATGATACCCGATTTGTGGCAAAAGCTCTCCGTTGATTAGCAATAGGGAAAAGTTTCATTCCGCTGATGGCTTTGTTGTAGAAATTGTTTCAAAAAACGAGGAAAATCGATGGTGCTTTGTGATGTTCAACATCTTGCCTCATTAGCCGGACTACCTTGTGGGAGTTTTCTGGGTTTTAGCCCAGGGGTCTCCAAACTTTTTCGGTCGCGGGCCAAAAATTAAAAAAAAAAAAGTTCGGCTGGCCAAAAAAATTTTGCTAAAATTTTAAAAACAATATACGAGTATTACAATTTAAATATGTTAATGAGCAGAATGAAATCGAGATTTCATTTTTAAAAGTACCTTATAGTGAGTTTCTCACTTCGAACCTCACTATAAGGAATCACAAATACTCATCTGTCAGTCAACTTCTGAAATAATTCTTTCCAAGATTCATAGTTGAAAACATTTGCTCACATATATCAGAAGAAGCAAACACAGCACTGATTTTCTGGCCGTGAGATATTAAATTTGGGAAACCTACTTTCGATATTCATTTGTAAAACTCTAACTTTAGCATATTTAGAAACAACTGCTTGAGATGATTGTTATAATGTAACTCAATTAATTCAACTTGCAAATCATTCCGATTGAAAGCTGTCTGTGCTTGCTATTTCAGTCGATTTAGTTTTTGTAGAACAAAAATAGGAAAAGTAAAAATATCACCAGTCCTTTGAAAAAAAGGAAGAAAAAAAATAATATTTAATCAAAATAGAAAAGGACATGGATATATAATGTATAAATTTATATTACTTTTAATTTGCCTCGGACCGGAAAATTAAAATTCTATTCGCGGGCCGGATAGAACCTTCCTGCGGGCCGGATTTGGCCCACGGGCCGTAGTTTGGAGACCCTTTTTTTAGCCCGTAAAAGTCCTCCCGGAAGGCACTGCCCTCTTTGTTCTACTTCACGGAGTCAAGTCAGACTCTCTCACAACAGTAGCTGCCCTCTTTCCCTCCTTCCATGAGACCACACGGTTTCATGTCCTTGGTCTAGATGATGTTGTATACTGAATTGGTAAAGAAGACAGAAAAACTTAATAGGATTCTTTATGGATAAATGAAATTTTAAACGAATTACTTTCTAGATACTTATTAAAAAACTTTTATGGGTAGAACTGTAATAGTTTTTAATATGTAATAAGTATATTAATATTTTACTTTTTATTTTAAGAGGAACGAAAATTTTGATTAATAACTCACTTTTCCTAAAACAAAATATATATACATAAATTGCATATTTTTTCTCATAGCCCGTAATATTTAACCATTGTAAATTACCTTTGCAGCATTTCTAATAATTCTTGCTTTATAATCTCACTTTCAGTGTGTCTACTAATTAAAAAAAATACAGTTTTCCTTAATTTCAGATATTTTAAAAACACAAATCTTTGCATAGATTTAAAAATATATATTTTGTCCTGTCACGAATCTCTCTTACACACGCACAAAATGCGTGATATCAACAATAACAATAGCAAATAAATAAATATATGTTTGGTTTCTTCAAGATAATTGTGCTTTTGATCAAAACTTAAATCTATTTATTTTTTAGAATAATCCAAAATGTGCTATGGTGACCAATTTGACACCCGAAATAAAGGTCATATGATATATTTTTGTTATATCGTGCGAGTAATATTCCCTGTTTTTTTTATATATTTTAATGTCAATTCACCACACAAATAAAAGAAATTGTTTGGATGTTTTTCACAATTTCACGACGTTTTAAGGAATCTGTTGGTAAAAAAAAAAAAAAAAAAAAAAAAAACATTTGAACGAGTAATTTAAGATGAGTAGTTCACTATAAATTAATACAAACACCTTTCTAACTTGACACGCAGGTCTAAACTAAACGGAAGTGACTCACGTAAGCGAAGTGTTGAGATTATTAAATTCGCTAGACTTATTTTGACAGGTCTGTCATGTACTTGATATGTTTTTTGAAATCTATATTATCATGCATTGCTGGCAACCACCGTCTTTTAATAAAATCGCAAGTAAATAGAGTTTCATCAAACAAGACAGTTTGCTATCTATCAAATATATATACTTAAAAACTAGAAAAATATTGAGGCCTGTGAGCACCTTATGTTGTTATATTCTGCTTTAGCGAGCAATGTACATAAGAAACAGTTATGGCTATCTACACTCCTGTCCATAAATTAAGGATAATGAAGTTCAGACAAAGAAGGCGACAGAAGCAAAACAAATTTGACTTATTTGGAAAGTCTATTTATTAAACAAAAGGTAAAGAGCAAAAAAGATGCTATTTGTTTGACATAATTAATAAAAATTGCGATTTTTACTCCCTGGAGCAAATTTCAAAGAACCTATTTACAAAAAACAGTATAACATGCTTAGTATGATGGTTAATATGGAGTATTTCTCCCGGACGATGCAATACAGGTCTTACAACGCCTAGGCATGCTGAGTATCAAATTATCAATCTGATCTTGGGGAATATTACGCCACTCATCAAGCAATGCCCTCCGCAGTTCCGGTTGACAGGTGGGAGCGGGTTGACGGGCTGCAATTCGTCGGCCAGGCATATCCCACACATACTCTATTGGATTCAAGGCCGGTGAGTATGCTGGTCAATCCATACGGATGATATCCTTCAATTGAAGACATTCGTCTACAATGTTTGCACGGTGGGGACGGGCGTTGTCATCCATAAACAGAAATTCAGCACTCATGGCGCCCCGAAACAAACGTACATGTTGTTCCAGAATGGCATCCCGATAGATGTGGCCTGTCATCGTTACGCTCTGAACATGCAAGTCAGTTCTGGAACCAAGAATAATTCCTCCCCAAACCAGCCATCCTGCACTACCGTAACGGTGTCGTTCAATGGTGTTCTCTTGGTGGTAACGGGTACCTGGCGCTCTCCATATGAAAGTCCGGCGAGAATGAGACTGCAAACTATTCGGAAAACATCACACAAAACCACTGTTGCGGTGTCCACAATGCATGCTCTCTACTCCAGGTTAATTGCAGGCGACAGTGAGTTGCAGTAAGTGCACATCTGTGCAGCAGGCCAACGAGCATATAGACCAATGTGCCCTAAGCGACTGTACACGTCCTAAACGTCTGTCTGCTAAATATTGTCTCAATTTGATTGTATTTAATAATGACATAATCGATAACTTAGAGTGGATAAAAGAAAAAAGTTAAATTCATATATTTTTTTTTTTTGCATGATAAGTACTAAATCAAACGATATAAGCAAATCAAAATAATTTATATTAGTTTTCATTGAAAATAAATACTGTAATTTCCTACCTATAATTATGAATGACTGACATTATTTCTTGCAGAAAGAAAATACAAGTTATCGTTTAATCCACAGGTAATTCATATTTTTTTTTTTTTTTTTTACTCTTATCAATCATTTTTTGTTATTTAATATTATAAACTATGGATTAGCACAACCCAACCCAGCACAACAAAAAGTGTTTTAATATTAAATAGCATTTTTGATGCATTATGCTGTATAAAAAGGGATGTTATTTGTTTGAGATAAAGAAAACCAATATAAATATTTTTTTAAGATCTACGATGAAACGGAATGGCACGGGATTTTTTCCGAGGCTTTGTGATCTTATAACTGCTATAATACGGGAAGAATTATGATACACTAACAAAAATTGCATCGTATATAAATATGAACTGCAATAAGGTTTTAAAAGTTTATTTAATGAGGCACAAATGTACGTTTTTAGGAATTATACAACTTCATATAGAGCTGTTGCTTGTTGTTAAATCTTAAATTTTTAATAATTGCGTTGTATAGATTTTATCATTTTTTTATTAGATTGTATAAATGCGCAGTAAAAATGTTTGCATTCGTTATCCAAGAAATCAAAATGTACTATTGCTTATGTTTATTTGTATGCAATTTTTTATTCAAAATATTACTGCTTATAATCATTACATCGGAAATATAGCTTATTCTGTTAACGTAAAGTTCAATCCATAAATTTATTACAGAAATAATAGAGAAAACTTTCTAATATAAATAGCGTTTAACAAATTTAAATAAAAAAGTTTTGGTAGAAAGCATTATTTTAATTCTGAAGGTATTTTATTTAAAATTATTAAATATTTATTTGGTTGCATCCATAAGCATTTTACTTATAGTTTATAGAACACATATATATAAGTATTAAATATGAAAATGGCATTTATTATTGGTTAAATCATTTATGGGAATAAATTATATAGAATAATTATAAGGTACGTGAATTATATGAACATACTAACATGAAATATGAATGAATGTGAAATTTATGCACTTATTAATTGGAAGAAATTGGAAGAATTATGAATAACAAATAATAATTAAAAATCATAAATAATCATCAACACATAAAAATTGTATGCAACTACTTAAGCGGTGTTTACTTTACTAAATATAACAGTCACAATAAAGAAATCCTTTATGTAGGCTATCATGAAACTAAGCCTTTACGAAAGGCTTACTTTTAATACTCCAAAATAATACCTTTAATTATTTTTTTTATCATTTCTGTTGTTAAATTGTACTTTATTAATCTATATTATGAACTGCAAGTTAAATAGTTGCAATCTTTTATTCATAGCATATGTGCATGAAATTAATATTTTCGAAGAACACTAATGCCATTGTAAACCTACAATGAATTTAATATTACCGGTCATGTTTCTCTAATTTTTTTTTGTTAAATTATTTCGTATCATTTTTTGTGTGTTCCCTTTATTGAAAAAAATTTGTAATTTGTTCAAAATGTATGAGTCAATAATTTTAGTTTAGATTTAGTTTGTATAAGTTATTTTTTACTGAGGTTCGGTCAACTTTGGCATAAAAACTTGTGTTCTCTTTCATATAAATATATATGTGTATATGGAATATTTTATATTTTTGGAAAAATTCTTAGAGTTGAACATTTATTTTTCATTTAATAAATGTTATATTCTTCAAAATCATTACTGATAGAAATGGAAAATTAACAAAGAGTTACACATCCTACGCAATAACAAATTAAAATATAATAATAATTTTTGCAATACGTTGTATATATTCTTCTAAATGTAACTTGCTGTAACGTTTGCTAAATGTAACTTGCGTCTAACGAATTATTAAATGATGGCAAATTTAGTAATTCGTTTAAGAAAATTAAATTTAAAAAGCAACATAAATTAAATAAAGGAATTATTTCGTTATTCATTTATACTATAGTCTGCTGTTCGTTGTCCATATTATTATATTGAACCTATTTATTATACAATTAATTCTTTTACTGATTTTTAAAAGAACTTGTTAACTGTTTGCTTAAATTAAATTAAATTTTTTTTTTGTGCCCTGGATTTATATGAACCGCAATTGATTGATACCAGCCTCTCTTTAAATGAAAATATGATTATTTAAGTAAATAAAATCTAGTACAATTATCATGGAATATAATTTCCATTTTTAAAGTTATATCTTTCATAATATATAATATTATAGATTCTTGTTATTGGATACATGAATTTTTTGTAATATTAAGACGAAGATCTTTTAATTTTGAATACTAATAAAAATATATTACAATCGTTAATCCAAAAAAAGATTTTATTTTAAAATTTTGACATATTGATGATGCATTGCATTATTTGTACCCATGACAATGCATTATTTGTATCCCTGTTTCTTCATCGTAATCTTCAAAATTTAGAGAATTCCGTTGGCAAGACTTGCAGCAGCATCGAAAATACCTGCAAAATGGTAAATTTATAGAATTAAGTAAAACTTATATTTAAATAAAATATTTATCACATATTACTTAGGGAAATTTTGCAAATTATTTTAAATAAAACATCGCATTTGAATTTCCTTAAATGAGAATAAAATAATTTGAAATTAAATCTCCAGATTTTTGCAATTTTGGTAAATAAGAAAATGTAAAAAATATTTTGAAGTTTCCTGAATGATGTATGTTTATCTAACTAAATGTAATTTAAATTTTGAAATTACAATAAAATTTCATGGAAAATTATTGAAATCTTTCCTATGTGAATTTTTATCTGTTCATTTTTTTTTTATAATTTGCACAGAAATTTCAACTGTTTTGCATTCGATTACTGACCATTCAAGTCATATTTCTGGGTTTGTTTTTGAAGATAACGTAAGGTATTCAATTCAACTCAATTTAGAATATAAAATATTTTCAAATAATATCACCTTTTATTTTTTTTTTAAATACTTAAAACGTCATTTATATATTAAGCACACAATTGCAATGAAGTAAAGAAATTGTCTTTATTTTTAAAGTATTTAAAATAAAACTAACAATATGAGCAAACCTTTGTTGAACCTATTTAAACCGCACAATTTTCCTACCTGTTTTACAGTAAACTATTTATATTTTATTTTGCTTATATGGAATTAAAGTATAATTATATATATATAAAATTATAAATTATTTTAATTTCTTCTGAAGTTAAATAAAATATTTTAAAATTGTTTATTTAAATTAATTATTTAATGAATACATTCTTTAATCTTTTGAAACATTTGAATTGTAAAAAAAAAAAATAATGTCTTCAATGACTGTAAAATATTTATACTTTTGATATTGAAGATATTGTGCATTCTAGATCCTTCTTTGTTGGATTATGAAATTTTAATACGAATTTCATCATTCTGAGTTAAATCATATAATTATTTTCAAATTTATTTTTTCAGAAATATGTATCAATTTCATCTCGTCAGTAATTCATGCACTTATTGAAAATGCTTTCCTACTGTAATTGAAAAGGGCAATATTTTTATTACAAATTCAAAGAGAATTTACCTTCAATTTTACGAATTTACTCTTAATAGTTTTATTTCATAATTGCACATTGACTTAGAAAATAATTACATTATCATTTAAATTTTAATATTCAATTTATTAAGTGATACTGGTTCAGGAGATCCTAAAATATGCAATTGAAAAATATAATTTTATTTTCACATGAGAAATTTTCTAAATATATTGCTTACTTCCTCCTCCACTGTTGTCTGTTTCATTATGAAAAGAAAGATAAAAAAATTAGTAATGGAAAATAAAATGTATAGATTCGTATTTTTATAATAAATTGCACTTAATTAAAATTTTAAATTTCAAATTATTGTTAAACTAGATGGGAAACAAGAAATTAAATATTAAATTTTATAAATATAATATTCAATATCTACGTATTTTATATTATTTACATCTCGTTATTCTACATTTTTTGACATTCAATGGATTTCGGTATAATAGTAGTTTGAAAAATAATTTTTTTCTCCAATAAAACGTTTTTAGTACAATGGTAAAAACATTTTCAAAACTTTCAAACTATAGTTTTTTCAGAATTTAAAAGATAATTTTACAGATTTAATGACACTGGTTTATATTATTAAATTTAGAGTAATTTATTTTAAGCAGATTTTCTTTTATTTTCTATTTCAAAGATAAGAAAAAATAAATCATTCAAAAGAATTTTTTTTCAATATTTTAATATAAGTTATTTTTTTGCAGTTTTCCATTCTAATCAGTTTAAATGATAATAAAAAAAAAGTACATAAATTTTAAATACACAACATACAGATATTATTATTATTTACAGAATATGTTAATTAAATTAATATTTTTCGCGGCTTGGCAATCTAATATTGTGATGATTGTTTCATATCTTTAATAAAAACATAAGGATTTTAATGTGAATCAATTTTTAAGTTTAATTATAAAAATATAATATTTTTAATAGATTTTTTATCTTCACATTTTTGCCACCAACTATACATATTAATTTAGACCCTTTAATGAAATATAATATTCGAATATCAAAAATTATATAAATTTCGTATAAATCGTATAAATTTTTAAAAATATTTCGTTGATTAAAAGTTTAATTAATTACCAAAAATATAGTATTGTATTATTATGTAAGTATACTTTCATTTTTATTTGTTAATTTATTTGATAGTTATGTATAAAAAGTCAATAAAAATTAAATATTACAACTTACCGTGTCCGTGGTCTGTATGGAAAACAAAAAATGTTTGAGAAATTGATGATTATTTAAGAGCTCTCTGATAAAAATTGATGCATTGAATTTTACATGACCAAATATCTTTCGCTTAGAAAACTTTTAATATAATATTAATGTATTTTTATGTAATTTAAATTCGAAATGGTATTCACGCTAAAAATAAAATAATTTGATAATTTCACTAATTTAAATGTATTTAAGTTTCGTGGCATCTGTCTGTTTCATTACGGAATAAAAGTTCATAAAATGAATAACTAATTAATATTTTATTAATAATTACACTAATTTAAATTTGAAGTTAAGTCCAAACAAAGTTATATTAAAAAGAATCTAAATATTTTAACATATTCAATAAAATGCATTATTTTTTGCCTTTTTCTGAATATTTTTTGTTATTTTCAAATTACTTTTGCAGGATACGTATTCAGAATTACTTTTATATGGATAATATTTGAAAATTTTCTTTGCGTTCTTAAATTGTTTTTAGATATGTTAGAATTAAAATGAAGATGATGTCCCCGTACGCTTTGACTAATTTAATATAAATATCCATTAATTGAATAATGATGTTTAGAAAGTTACTAATCCAATTAAAATAGTAAATATTTAACACGAGTTCTTAACCCTATCTACATATTTTATGTCGAATGTATTATTATTGAATAAATCTCAAGTATTCTAAGATTACGAAGCATTATAATTTACTTACCTCCACCATTTTTAACGTAATCTGAAAAGTTTTATTATATATATTTTATCATACATCATTTAGCATAATACTTTATTACATGATTAAAAATATAGAAATGCTCCTTAAATAACAGAAATTATATTAAGATATATTAAACAGATCTAAAATTGATGTTACTTTAAACCCATCTAAGGAATATTATTTTCTTTTGTTGTACAATATTCCTCAGATGTCCCGAAATACACTATTCGTACTTAAATGATGGATTCATTCAATCTTCTTTAATTGCGAAAAAAATGTTTGTTCTTTAATAGATCATAACATGTATATTTGTCTATGAATATGTTGTTAACATTGATCTTGAAGACACTAGTTAATTATATTATTTATCCTGATTTTTTTAACTCCCTTTAATTTTTATTGGGAATCCGTAAAGTTTTCTCTTTGATTTACAAAAGCTAAAAGTAAATTTTTTGGTTTTAATTTCTCAATGAAATGTGGTTAACTTGAAAGATTTGCCCCAGTTTAGTGGAGTACATTCAATGAAACGCCATTTTTCTTATTTGATAATGTTAAAAACAACATACATTTGTATTTAAAATGATCCATTGAGTTTACAAAACATTTTGAATTAAGTAATATAAATACTAGTTGATCAAACTTTAATTGCATGCAAATGATGTTTAGATCTCTTTAATAATATCGTATATTTAATTTTGATAATTTCAAATACATTATTTATTATAGATAATTGTCTTACTTAATTTTAAAAAATAGTGCAATTTTATTAACTTCACATTATGCGCCTTTTGATTACTGAGTTCAATAATTATTAACAATTTTTTGTAATTGGAAAACTAAAACATTGATAAAATTCAATTACTATGTCATTCAAAATTCTCCTTCTATTTGTAAGAAACTATATATATATATACATTCAGATACTCAAAAAATATATAAATATATATAACAATTGCGAAGCTGAATTCTAATTTTAAGTTTTTACATTCACTATCAAATATAAATTAGAAATTAAATTTAACTATTAAATACATATATATTGTGAATATTTGTAGACAATAAAATATTTAATAAGTTGCAGAAAAATAAACTTACGATGGACGGCTGCAGTAGCTAAAAAATTGAAAGCAGTAATTAAAATTCGTAGTTTGATTCAGATTTTATATTTTCAAAATTTTTCTGAATATGTGAATTTAAAGAGTTATTACAACGTTCGTATATTATTGCATTATGTAATTTTTTTTTAATGAGCAACTTTAACGTATTTGATAATGCATATATTTGATTAAAGAAATTAATAAAATTAAATTTTTTTATTAAAAAGAAGCAAACAAAGAAAAAAAACATTTAGATATGTATAAAATACCTAACTATAATTTATTTAAATTAATATAATGACTTTTGGAAACCAAATCTGTTCTCAAATTTTATGTATTTTAAGAAGAAATTTCAGTGATATTACAGGTAGAAATAGAAATTGTTAAGCAAAATGTTTCTCAATTTGCTTTTATTATTAATAAATAATGATTATAAATTTCGGAAAAGAATAAGTAATTCATATATAGAACTTTATTAATATTTTAAGTAATTTTTAAGAGTAAAATAAATAGAGATTAAGAGAGATAGAAAGTATTTGAAATCTATCTGTAATATCATCAGCTTTCTCAAGTAAGTTGTTTCGGATTTTTTTTTTTTTTTTTTTTTTTTTTATTATTTCAATATAAAAATATAACTTGTCTCTCACTTTCGTTATTTTTTTCTGATTTGAAATAATAATGAAAACTTTTACATGAATGTGCTGGAAATTTCTTTCTTATGTCGTTGAAGCTTTCCTAATTTTCAAATACGGCTTCAACAAACTGCTTCATCAAAGGAACACGATATTTCTCTCCATTATTATTTTTTATCGATATTTTTTAGCTGTTAATACAATTTGATAATTTTAATTATTGAAATAAGAGTTCACATTTCATACTTAATTCTTGTCTTGTTATTTTGTTCCGTAAACAATGATGAGACTAAATACGTAGAGCAACACTAAATTGCGAAATACTTATATATCCTCAATTAAACTTTTAGTCGTCGCATTTCTTAAATAAATTACTAGAATGTAGCCAGTGATATTTGACCCTCCTGTGCTCTCGCTGCCTGCATTATGACTGGGACACACTTTTTTACTTCTGTGTATCTTCTAAATTAATTTCATTTGGAACAGCAATCTATTATATATAACACAAAAATTACGTTATTACATTATTATTAATTACAATATTACATTTAAAAATTACATTATTCTTAGTTTATTAGTATCCAGCAAAATAGTTTATTTTTGTACTTTAGAGATTTATCAGTACTTTATATACGACTTTTTCATGCTTGAACAGTTCATCTGTTTCTGATTTGTTTAAAACATTGCTTTCCGAAAGCGGACTAACTATCAAACCCTCCATTCAAGTATCACTTGTCCTTAATATGGTAGAGATTTATAACAGGTAGCCTATTATCAGGCAGCCTGATTGTCTCTGTCGAACACATGAACCCTTTCTAAATAGTAGTTTTCTTTTATTGTTACCGAAATCAGTTCACTGAAATAGACACCATTTGTTTTCTGCACGCTAACTCAGTACAAACCTAATAGGCACAAATAAAACTTAAATTTTGTCTTTCCATATTAACTACTCTGCTTGAAAAGAAATTATCTCTTTTTCTCTTAAAATATATCTCATTTATTTATGCAATTACATAATATCCTGAAATAAAAAAAAAACTAATTTATTTGCTTTTTCTGTAATTATAGATTGACGACGGTTTTAATTTACTAAACAGTTCGGCTAAATTAGTGGAAAATATACGCTACTAATCTTACTTGAAATGTAACAAAAACAATAAATGGATTAGATAAAATAAAAGAAAAATGATATAAAAAATACATACCCATTGAAATAATAGCTACGAGCAAAACCAAAAAGAATAAAGATCTCATCGTTAAGATAATATAGTACCCATCCATGCGAAGAAAATATAATAACAGTAACAATAATAATATCTTACCAAAATGAAAACAGAACATAACATTTTAAATTTAATATTGTTTTTAAAAGAATGATGTCTTGTAAACATATTTTTCAACTGTGCGAAACTTCTGGAATTTTCATACCAAGTTTCATCCTATTTATTTAATTCAACTTTATGTGTTTGATTATTAGATCAACTATTATTAGAGAAAGAAACTTCAGTATTATGTTTTCAATAGAAATTTCTCTATTGAAATATCAATCAAAGATTAATTAAAATATATAATAGATATATCATAAATCGTGAAAAATTCTCTATTATACATTAGCAATGGAATATTCTTCTACAATGAAATTCAAAATGATGAGATATATGTATATATATATATATATATATAAGCTAGTTTAGATTTACAAGCTAGCTTTATATTTAAAAAAAATGCCTTAAAATAACCACTACAATTTGAAAGTGAAAAGAAAAGCGTTTTAGCATCAGAAAAAGCAACACAGTTTTTTCTTTTCCTTTAAATATATTTATTTGTACATCCAATAATTCATACAATAATAGGCTAATTGCGCTACGATTTACGCTCTACGATCATCTTATGCACACTTTAGGCTAATTAGACCGGAACCTAGAGTTTAACGTGGATTCCAAACCACCAAGAAACCTCCATGCCATCGCCAGGATTAGAACTTGAAACCTGGGGCTCCAACCGCTAACAAATTGACCATCAGGCCAAAAAGTGTCCTGGAGAAAAGCTATGGAAAATGAAATGACTTCACTAAAAGAAATCCTTACATGACTAAATTAAACAAAGGTAATTCATTTAATTTCCATGTAAGTGGATATACAGATTCAAAAGTAATCTAAATGGTAGATTAGACAAAGCATGGCAGGTGATAAGGATTTTTCTCAACTGAAAGGTATTGTTTACAATACAGTTTTCAGTCCAGTTGAAAGAGCAAGCACTTTCAAACTTTGATTAGTATATATATATTAGTATTAAAAATACGACTTTATTAAAATTTATGTTTCAATAGCATTTCTGTATAGGAGTTTAGAGGTTGATATTTCCATGGAACTACCAGATGGTTTTGAAGATTGCACTAATAGGGTATGTTATCTAAAGATAATTTATATGGTCTAAATCACTCACCAAAGTGCTGGTATAAGTGCTTTATAGAATAGTTACTTAAACTGAGTTTCAAACGGAGTTAAGCAGATCCTTGTTTATTTATAAAAAAGATTGAACTACTCTTAATAATTCTATATGTTGACGATAACTTAGTGGATTTATCAGATATTGTTCAACAAGAAAATTCTCTCAAATATATGGAGAGAAAATTGTAAATCACATCCAACCAAGCCTCATATTATTTAGAGTTTGAGATTCATTATCAAGAGGATGGTTCCATAAAAATATCTGAAACTGTTTATGCTAAGTAAGGTCTTGAAAGATTTGGTATGATTGAATGCAAACCTGTATCATCCTCAATAATCAAGGAGAGTATTAAAATCAGGGAAAGTTCAAAGAACAAAAAGGACATTCCATTACTGACAAGAAGTTGGAGCTTTGATGTTCCTTATGACAGGGCAGGACCTGATATAGCATATGCTATTGGTTTGGTATCAAGAATAATAAAGAATCCAAAAGAAGAAGACGTGCAAAAAGTGAAGAGTATATATTTCGTTATTTGAGAGACATTATAGGAATCGTTTACAAAATAAAGGTTCTAGAGAACTGCAATGTAGCTGCTCATGGTTGTGATCATACAGCTGGTCTTTCAACTACTGGAGTAGTGTGTATGTATGCAGATGAAGTCATTTCCTGGCTGTGTCAAAGATAATGCATAAGATTTAACTATTAACGATTAAACGTTAACATTTAATAACAAACCATTTTTGTAAGCCGCGGTTCATCAATAACAAAGAATAATTACATCAGTTGTCAGGCAAACAAATATATATAATATATATATATATATATATATATATATATATATATGTATATATATATATATATATATATATGTGTGTGTGTGTGTGTTCACAGAAGTGCCAAGAGTTTTAAGAGGGCAATACCCACATCTGTAAATGGCAGTAGTGTTACAAAAATTATATGAATTTATCATTTGTACGCAAGTGACTCATGTGAGATTTTTCGAACGTGAAAATGATCACACGAAGGAAATTAACAGGCATTTGCGGATTGCTAATAACAATGCGGAACGCTAATTGGAGCTACATGTATGGGCATTCCATTTCAGAAATTGATAAGTAATTCAACATTCTTCTATCAACAGTATTAATAGTATGTCGAAAATATATCATTATTCCCACCATGGACAAGGCAATGGTCGAGTGAGTCTATTAAATCGTTGACACCGATGGCGTGTGCGTAGAGTAGTCAGAGTTATCAGATAAGTAACTTTGCGTCAAACAACACCAGCCATCAATAAGGGATATACTTGCTGCACTGTCCTAAGGATGTATCCATTAGAACAGTGCAGCAAGTTTTAGCATTTATGGCATATGGCTGTAGAAGAGTGACTAGAGTCCCTTCACTAACAACTCTCCTTGAGCTGCAGTACCTCTGTGGGTTCATAACCACATGCATTGGATCCTAGATGACTGGAAAAAAATTGCTTGATCAGATGAGTCACGAGTTTAGTTGTTAAGACGTAATGGGTAGCTACCCTATGAGGTCATAGGCCGAAGATATCAACTAAGTACTGAGGAAGCTAATCGTGGCCCCATAATGGGGAGGGCTGTTTTATATTCTTTGAATTTGGTCTGATTCCTTCTTCCGCTTATTTTCTCCATTTATGTCATAATTTTTGACTTATAGTTCTGGATTTTGAAATTTTTCTCTCGGTTTTCTGCAGAATTTAAGACGACCAGGATAAGTTTTCCTCATAAGATATATTTTAATATGACTATTGATTCCTTTGTAACTTCTTTTTATATTTCTCTTTAATTTTGAGTTTTTTACAATTTTTTCTTTCTTTTTCAGTGTGTTTTTTGGATTCTAGCTTTATCTTTCATTTGTTTTGTCATCTTAAAAGTTTTCCAGTCTCCTGCCTATTTTCTGACTTATTTATTTTATCTATTTTTGTCCTGTTCATTTGTTTTTTTAAATACAATACCATTTTATTTTGTATTTATTTCTTTTTTGTCCAGTTTTCTGCAGCATTTCTTTTATTAGTTTTTATTTATATTCACTTCTTTTTTACAACTTCCTTGCAACAAGATCCTTTTGTTCTGTTGGTTTCTTTTCTTCTGAGTACCTCTTTTTTTCAGCTTCTGATTTTCAAATGAAATACTAAATTTCTTCTTTTGTGGCTTTTAAATTTTTTTCATGTTTAGTTTATATTCATTCATTTATTTTAATTCTTTGTTTTTGGAATATTTTGCTGTAACTTTCCTGTCCATAAATTGGTCTACGCCTTTTCGATAGTCAGCCATTTTGTCTAACTTTCCACCCTCTTGTCTTATAGTATTTTCAACTGCAGAATCAACACATTACCCCTCCCATTTTATTTTTCTTTAGACCTTGGCAATCAGATAGATAATTTTTAGGTATTTTCCTTCTCTCACCCCTATTTTCGAAGCCACTTTCACGTGACCTTCAACCCTTGTTTTTCAAAATGAATTTCTATTCCCCTTAGTCGACGATTAAGAAGTGTCTCCTTGCTTTTGCAAGCCTTTATTTTTCACTCATTGCCTTCTCGCTTGTCCCCACCCCACCCAAATATTTTACAATCGAGAAGTGCCACTGGATTATTTTGAGAGGGGGTCAGTGGATTATTACTGTTCGTGTTTTTCTCTGTTTATTTATTGTATTTATTTTTGTTATTATTTTTATTTTTATTGTTCTTTATAAGTTTAATTTTCAAAAATCTAATTTTAGGAAGTGAAAACCAAAGGAAGAGTTATCAAGATCAAGAACTCATGGTTCATTAATTTACAACCGTCAGAAATCATCTCAGAAATAAGATCACTCATTTTAGTTTAAATTCTGACTTTAGATATTTTAATCTTTTTAGTAGTTTATCTAACTACTAAACAGACTTGGACCTTTCGTTAAAAACTTTCCAAAAAATATTCCTGCTGCCTTAGAAAATTATCTTCTTGGTTCAAATTATTTCCGGACTTATGCGGCAACTCTAAAAAAATTCCTCCTAAGATTTCGTATACAGTACTACTGCACTTTTCTCAGACTAGTTCAGATTTATTCTCTACTGAGAAACAACCATCGGTGAGAGAATTGTTGAAAGAGTCTCTTTAAATCCTTCTAAATAAAAAAAAATAAAAATTAAGTCTATTAAAAATTTATGCAAAAATGGCCTCGCCGTTAAATGCTGAGAAGAAAAAGTTGTCAAAAGTTTTTGCTTTCAATAGGTATAGATTTACTCAAGACAAGACTAGCCATCATAAACCCTATCCAAGATTGTTCAAATTAATTATTGATAATATTCTAAACAACTTAAGGAACTTCAGGAATCCATAGAATTTGCAACGGGCAGAAAAAAAAATTCTATTAAAAAATATGGTCTTTCAAGTTTCTTACAAGATTAAAGGCGGAAACAAATTTTTAACTATTTTATTCTAGATGATGCTTTCAAAATTCTGATAACTGAAGGCAAATTAGTTATTAGCTGAGATATACACAATATCAGAGAATTTTGCAATATGCGAAAATGATATAATTTCCAGAATTTCGGCCATACACAATATCAGTGGGTAAACAAAGGTCCATACTGCGCTTTTTGCTCTTCAAAATATTTCTCCCATAATTGCAAATCAAATTAGCTTTACTGCATAAAATGCCACTATGCTAATGTTAAAAATAGAACAAACTTCGACCACATGCATTCAACTGTCGATACTAATTGTCCTTGTTTCGTAAAAGAAATCGAAGCATACAAAGTCAATAATACTAAAGTTGTAATTTTTTTAAAGATTTAAAATCCTTTTAAAAAATCGAATAAAGCTCTAAATTTAGAAATTTTAATGTCTTCAGATATTGAACTTGTAATAAAACTGAACCATTTACAAATTTTGTCAATGGACACTTCAGGATTTTAATTCGATTAAACATTGCACAAAGCAACAAGAATTGAATGGAATGGAATCGAGAACAATTGAAGTAGTTGTAATTTTATCAAATCAACTTGTTCAAAAATTGAATACAGATTTAGTTCTCGACAAAGAACCTTACGCTAAAAATAAAAGAATTGAAGGAATACACAAAATTTTTAAAACGTGGTTATCTCAAAATGGAAAAGCAGGCTATGCCACTCTTCCAAACGTTAATTTGCTGATTGTTCTGGGGATAAGACGGGAGTGAAGTGGCAATAAAATTTTGTGATAACAATCAACCTCTTACTACAATTTCAGGATACAGTAACATTACGACAATCTCCCCAAGATATTAAATAAGATTAACAATTTCACTTCTACAGACAAGGATGATAAAATATTTATTGGAGCAAATCTAAATGCACACAGCACTAGTTGGGGTTACAATTCAGAAGACGCAAGAGGTATGTTAGTAGAGTAGTTCTTAGCAGCAATAACTACCATTTATTAAACAACAGATAATCACAGCTAACTTCTGTCCATCGAATAGTACTGATCAGATCTTACTCTCGTTTCTCGGCAGAGTTGGCTTCCAAATGCGACTGGGAAGTTCTAGGGAAGAAATTCTCAGTGATCACAAATATATAAGAACAACTATTTATTCTTAAAGGAAAACTAGCACATTTAAACGATGCAAAACTGCATTCGGGGATATAAACATTTATTTAAAGCCTTCTCTTCTTTCTTTCCCAAACTAATTTACACGTCGAATAATGTTAGTAATGGAAGTCAATTAAATGACACTACTCATATTCTTCAAAAAGACAATATTAGAGCATTCTCTAAAGCACATAGAATCAAAACTATAGTAAAAAATAAACCTCGTATTTGGTGAAACCCACAGCTAGAAACAAGAAACAAAAAACAATTAAATTCTCGTAGAAGAAGAATACAAAAATTCGAAGGGAAGAGGTTTCAAAAAAAGAAAACTATTTCGACTTACTCAAAAACAAGAGCAATATATGAAAAAGAATTTGTCCACTCAAAATGTAAAGCTTGGAGAAAATTTTTTTAGAATTATGTGCCCCTTTAGAAAATCTTTTAAGATCTCAGTTAAAATTTCACTTCCTCTATCTGCAATCTTTAAATCCGTAGATGTACCACGAAGTGATAATAACAAAGGAATTTCAAGAAACTTTTGGAAAAAATCTATCCAGTCAGTCCTCTAGAATCTCTTTTTTGTCTTCCTGAAATTTTCTCTTTTGCTAAAGATCTTCACTTAATAAGTTAGAAATCAAAAGAATGATACAAACGCTTCTGAAAGGGAAAGTTCAATTTGTAATTATTAACGATTGTTTTTCAGAAATCTTTAGTAAGCACTTTAAAAAATGTTTACACTTTCATATTTTCCCAAATACCCTTTAAAATAGGAGTTGCGGTCCTATTCAAAATTTAATTTCTATTACGAAAGGTAAAGACAAAGCAGATCGTAACTTCTACAGACCAATTTCTCTTCTCCTCACTAGAGGCAAAGTTATATAAAACTCTTAACTCAAAGATTATCCTTTACTTAAAATATATATATATATCCTTTACTTAAAATAAATAAATAAATGAATAAGCTGAATCCTAGATATTATGGACTTCGTATATGTATATCTGTCGATGACGCTTTTATAGCTTTAATGGATTTCGTTTACGATGCAAAACAACAAAAATAACACATAGTAATTATTTCATTAGTTTTTAGGGTGCATTTGATAATCTTAAATATAACTCAATCTGAAATAGAATCAAAGAATTCCTTTAATCTACAGATGTTGCAGAAAACTGTTTCGACACAATATTCCAAAAATTAGTTACAATTCAAACTATTGAAGGTTCAGTAATCTGGGAACAATCTAAAGGTTTTCCTCAAGATTCGTGTAGTGGACCAGTAATGTGGAATATTGTAGCAGATGAGGTACTCCTGCAGTGCATTTGCAAGCCTTTTCAGATAACTTCGTATTTGAAATTAAAAATCCTAATATATATGGACTTGAAAAATTTTCAAACGAATCCCTTCAAAAATTTAAAATTTGAATAGATAAACCAGCTATCTATATCTGCAGAAAGCACGAATTACCTTGGCAAAAGAAAGCTCTCAAAAGGACCCGTCGTCGAATGGGGATGGGACTCCCTCAAAAGGAAAAAATTCGCCGGGTGTATTCATCGACGAAAAACTCAATTGGGCGAAACATCTTAGTGAACGAGGCGAAACAGCAATAGATTTAAGTTGTTTGCAACGAATGAGTATCACTAACCCCTGGAGTAGAAACCAAAATTTCAGGCTAATCTTATACAAGCTGATAGCAGGAAGAATACTAAGTAGCAGTCTGGGTATATCTTCCAACAGCTAAAATTGACAAAAAATTGCAATCCATTCAAATGCTTTTCCTTTTGTATATAATTGGGGCATACAGAACCACATCGACAGCGGCTTTTAAAATTTTCACTACCCTTCACTTAAAATGGCAACGATTAAGAAATAGCAGATGGAAACACTTCAAATAATTGCGGATGACTTCGAGTAGAAAGCTCCAGGATTGTCCCTCCATCTAATCCATAATTTGAATATCAGCAATCAAGTTGACATTCGAACGCAGTTCTCTTCAACTAATGCTGAGACTAATCTCTAAATTACAAAAACAGTGGGATGAAGGAATAACTGGTCACCTGTTTACTGAATTATTAAAAAAAGTCTCAACATATTTTGCTGGATGAACAAGAGATGAAACCAAGCTTTTTACAGGTCATGGTCCATTTCCTTTTACATGCAAAGATTCCATCTGAAGAAATCAAACATTTGTTCCTGAGGAAATGTAGATAATTCTCTCCACTATCCTGCCTTCTGCCCCCTTACATCATCATAGCATTTGAAGAAACGTTCCAAAGCCAACAATAATCTATGGAAAATTAACTTTTTAAAATACAAAATGTCTTGACTCAAAATTAGAAGCACGTCATATTTTATTTGTGAAAATTAAACTTTAAGCATGTCAAACTTAGTGTCAAAAAATTGACACTAAGTTTGACATTTTTAATGTAACAAGATTTTTTTCATTTATTCTGTATGTGAATGTATGTATGTGGGATAATTTTAATTTATAAAATAAATAATTTACAATTTTTTAATTTGCAATTAATTTTAATAATAAATTTACGTGTGTTTACATATCTTGTGTGTATATTTAAGACAATTTTGTTTTTTATAATAATTTTTGTGGGTATATACAATCAAGAGCAAAATCAAAGCCACCTGTCAATAACGAGTTGGCCCACCTTTGGCGCGCAACACAGTTTCAACCCGCCTTGGCATGGATGCCTTGGCGTTGTCCTGCTGGAACATTCCATTTCCAGCTGGAAAAACAGAGGCCATGTAAAGGTGCAACTGGTCCACAATGATGTTCAGATACCCTGTAGCATTCATGGTCTGCTCTAACACAACCACGGGTCTCAAAGACCCCAAGAGAACGACCCCGAAAGCATAATACCGCCACCAAGGCCTGTATATGACCTACTGTACATTGAGGGAGCAACTGTTCGCTTTGAAGACGGCGTATCCTGACGCGGCCATCGGCGTGATGAATGACAAACCGTGATTCATCTGACCAGGCAACTCTCTCCCACTGATCCATGGACCAGTCACGATGTTCCCGGGCCCAGCGCAGGCGCAGTTGGCGATGACGCTTGGTCAGCAAAGGCACACGAGTGGGACGTTTGCTGCGTAGCTCCATATCCAACAGTGTCCGCTGAACAGTGTGCTCCGATACTATTCTACTTGGCCCTGCATTGCATTGGGCTGTCAGCTGAGCCACTGTCTGGCTCCGGTTTTGCTTCACCATGCGAGACAGTCTCCGACCTTTTTCTTTGATAGCGTGGACGTCCAACACCATGTCGTCTACTGCTGGTTTCACCGTCATTCATCCACTTTGCATCAGTACTAACAACTGTAGATCGCGAACAACCCACTAGTCGTGCAGTTTCGGAAATACTTGTTCCGAGCCTTCGAGTCATTACAACCTGCCCTCTTTCAAAGTCTCTTAGATCCGCAGACTTTCCCATCACACACAGAAGTAAGTGAAAGAATGATTCTTCAGACTCTCCAGCAGCAGTTAAATACCACTTCCACCTGATCACGTGCCTTCCACGTCATCCAGGCGAGTTCATTGGAAAATGTAGGCGTGGTCATAATGTTTTGGCTCTTGGGTGTATATTATGCGTGCATATTTAAAAGTAACTTTCCTTAATAAAATAATCTACATGTATGTATATATTATGTTCTTATACTTTTGATATTTTCTTCTGTTTTTGTAAAACTTTCCTCATTGTTCATCTTCAATAACGCTAAAAGTGAATTTTGCGAAAATTTTCCCCTCCTCCACTGTGTGTCCATTCATTTTCAACCACATCATTCTCAAACTGTATAGGAGCATCTCAGCTATAGGAGTAGTTACGTGGTATGGTGCAGTAATAGTAGTTATCCAACTCAATCAATCCTAGACTAGTAATGGTTATGTAATTTTAAGACCATTTGCAACTATTCCTGGATTTTGTGTATCCAATGATTCATTTGACTGGGACAAAATAATTCTCTATTGGTTAGAAGAACATTGTGGACAACTCCAGTGAATGATTTGGCCAACTAGATTGATAGACATGATTAAAAGGTTAGTTTGCGCACAAAATCAAGCACAGGCAACACTTTGAGAATCACAGACAGTATGGCTGAATATTTCTTAAGGCACATTTGTCGATTTATTGAGTACTCTAGATTACTGCATTTCGGCGGGTAAGTGGAAGTCCCATACAATACAGGATTTTAAAACATTTTTGTAATAATTTTTACTTCTCCCATGAATTAAATTTAAAGAAAACCTTGAATGGCATTAATTTGAATAATGTTTAATAATCGCCTTCTTCATTAACTTCTTATCATTTGCATTATAATGCTGCTAAAAATAAGCAATGAATAGAAGCCTATAATTGTTCTTTTTATGTACATAAATTCGATTATTAAGAAGGATTTGAAATATGTATTTTAATATTTAATACAATAATTAGCAAAATTAGGGAAGAAAGTAAGACATTCCAAAATTTATATTTGATTGAAAAATACCTAAAACACAAGCTCAACGAAGATATGTACACCTATTATTACATCTTAAGTCACATCTCAATTTTTAAAAAAAAATCCTGTCTCCCAAATAACTTTCCTAAAATCTTTGAACATCTCTATAAGAATTTCAAACAAAACATTAATACTTGATTTAAAGCTATTAAACAAAAACAAAGGCTAACGTCAAATCATTTTTCTCAAAGTAAAACTATGTAATAAAAAGGTGAAAAGGAAAATAAGTAGTTACATTTGATGAGGTTGGATATATTTTTCTACATGTAATAGGAAAGTTTTAGTTTACTACAGAAAAAGACATAAAATAGTTCTCATAAAAGATGGAAAGTTTTGCTAAATGTTTTACGACTATTACTGAATTGTATTACAAGGAAAAACTTGAAATAAAGGAAATTTGAAAAAAAAAAAAAAAAATTGAAAATCAACGCAGATTATTCTTAAAAACGTAAAAAATTTATCTTTTATATTTAAAGTGCATTGTTATTAATCATTAAAACTGAAATTGACATAAAAAAAATTTTTAATCATATTTTTCAATTTCTTTTTTTTTTTTTTTTTGATATTTTCTCTTATCCACGGTTTAAAGCTATTGACACATTTGCCCAATGACTTTTTTAAATAATTTAATTTATTAATGGAAATATAAAATTCAATCAAGAAATATTTCATTCAATAGTCTTCGATTCAGTTATTAAACAAATATGAAATTATAATATTTACTTTACAACACATGTTTTATCTCAAATTTTCATAAAATTTAAACCCAGGGAGTTTGAAAAACCAAAAAAATAAGTTAAAGAAAAGTAATTAAATAGCAATCATATAAGTTTCAAATAGGGCTTATATAATTCATACAAAATTAAAATACTAATTGTTGATATCATTAGAAAATAATTCTATGAATAAAAACATAAAATAATTACATGAATATTAAATGTTTTTAAATGTATGTACTATCAAACCAAGTGTCTAACATATTTTATCAATTGATTATATAGTCTAAGGAATAAGTGAAATTTATTATTATTTGTGCTAGAAATGTGTAATAAAAACTCAAAAATAGTATACAAAGCAATTCTGATTCACTATGGATATTTAACGTAATTAACTAATATGCTTCTTTATTCCTAAAGGATATTTAAAATTAATTAATTTCTACATAGACATATTAAAAAAACTTTTTATGGGTAGAGCTGCACAAGTTTTAATATGTTACAGGTTTATTGATATTCTTTAATTTTTTTTTTGAAAG
Source organism: Caerostris darwini (assembly GCA_021605075.1). Lineage (NCBI taxonomy): Eukaryota > Metazoa > Arthropoda > Arachnida > Araneae > Araneidae > Caerostris > Caerostris darwini. Next base: position 167,011 of record BPLQ01012850.1, on the reverse strand, counting down.
GAAATAAATTTTAATTAATTACTAAGTTTTTCTAAAAAAATTGTGAAATGAGTATTTTTTTTCATTGTTCTGAATATTTATGTATTGTAGATGCGCATTACAATATTTCTTATTATTCTTGCTTTACAATGTCATTTTCAGTGTTTTCACTAATTTTTTAAAAAATGTAGTTTTTCTTTAATTTCAAAAGCTCCAAAACACAGATTTTTTTTTTAAAATTATTTTATGCCCACACACCCACGATTATGAATCTCACCCACCCACACACGCATACAAAAAAAATATGCTTACTCATGATAATAACAACAACATCCTTTGTTTGTTTGTTTGTTTTTTGTTTCCCTTTGTCATTTTGAACTGAATTTTAACAAAAAAAATTAGAAATATGTGTTTACGGTTTTCTTCAAGAGAATTTTGCTTATGATCGAAATTTAAATCTATGTATTTTTAAAATACTCATTTGTCATGATCATAGATTTGATATCCCGAAATAAAGTTCCTATTACCTTTTTTTTTAATCGATGGAGTAATATTTCTTCTTTTTTTGCTAATGCATTGTTAGTTCATCATACAAATGAAAGAAAATGTTTTTTTTCAATTTTCACAATTTCGCGGCATTTTAAGGAACATGTCCGTACAAATACAGCCACTTGGCCGTGAGCCGAGTAGTTTACTATAAATTAATACAAACACCTTTCTAACTCGACACTAAACTAAACGGAAGTGACTCACGAAGTGAACCGCTGAGATTATTAAGTTCGTTAGACTTGTTTTGACAGGTCTGTCATGTACTTGATATGTTTATTGGAATCTATATTATACAATGTTGGCGACCATCTTATTTTAATAAAATTGCAAGCAAATAGAGTTACAACAAACAAAACACTTTGCTATCTGTGAAATATATATATGTAAAAACCACAAAAACACTCATCCCTGTGAGTCACTTATGTCGTCATATTCGGCTTTAGTGCAGCAATATACATACGAACCTGTTAAAGCTATCCATTTAACAACATTATTGTCGAACAGTGATATTTTTGTTTTAAAAGTTTAGCATTTTACTGGTGTATAATGTTAATTTTTTCAAACACTACTATTTCTTAGAAAACAGCGTATTCGGTACAGGAATTTAAAGGTAAATAATTAAATTTATTTATTTGCATAAGGAATAGAAACACAAAACACATGATTGAATTTCCAATTAATGTGGTCAATATCGTCTGATTACGGACAGAAGATTTATTTGATAATGTGGTATTCAGTGAATAAAAAATGCTGCAAGTTTCAAAGTAATAAATTTTATTAATATAAGAGGAACGACATTCTTCGTTACATTTTGAACAACTGCTCTTGTCGAGTGTTTATAAGCATAGAGGGTTTTATGCATCAATGCCTTCAATTATACTTGTGTCTTTTTCAATACTATCCCATATTCTTAGCTATTACAGACCAGTTGATAGTGAGCATATTAACTGGATATAAAAAAAAATTCTACCTTCGACATACCCTCAGATTTTTGTGCCGCTTAAATCACTCAAGATATTAAGTTTAATGTTGCGTAAAACATTTATTTTATTTGTAGATCATAAAGAATTCTGCGTATAAACTAGAATTCTACACATGTTCTATGGGTATTCCAAATGCATTTAAAAGCACTGGCCTACATAAAAAATTTTAGATTTAGATTATTAGATTTCTGGCCTATATAAAGATTTCAAAAGTTCACCGCTTATCACAGTGATATTTAACGTTTCTCATATCAATAGTAAATATAGACAGTTTCTTGTTCAGACAAAAGGGAAGACTTAGTATTTAATTGAAGATGTAATCTATTTTAGTGCATTATTTTAGTACATTCTAATAAATCTTAACCAAACATTAATATAATATGCTATTTAAAATTTGAAAGCAATTTATTATGTTGTTTCCCTAAGTTAATCACATGATAAATAATTTCATTTTTTTTTTTAAAATTCAACAATATTATTTCAACTACTCGAAATTTTTAAATCATCAATTAAATTTGTAAAGTCACATTGAATTGTGTAACTATATATTAACTTTTGTAATGACTGGAATTTATTATATTTATACAATGCAAAGTTCAACTAACAAAAATAAGAAATGTAAGTACAGTCAGAAAAATATTTCTAGGCCAATTTCAAGCTAAGGATTTTATAGTACAACACTGAGATTTAAATTAAAAGTCATGCATTCAAAGGTTATTATCTCCAGAATCTCCGTTTTAAAAAATGAAAAGGCAATTAATAATTATGCCAACCATCCCAACAATTATGTGACAAAATTTGCAAAACCTAAAATTACTATTTTAATTATTTAGATTTATAATTGAATTAATAACTGCCAAATTATAAGGCAGAATTACAAAGATCCAATACAATTGAAGTTATGTGAAGTTATAATCAAACTTATGTGAAAATTTTATTTGTGATATGTATGTGTTAAATTTTATTCAATTTTATGTGTTAAATTTTATTCAATTAGTATGAGGACAAATTCTACACAAGTATTAAATGAAGTACATATACTTAAAACAATAATTAAATAGAAGAAAATACAAGATAATTATTTAAATAATTTTTTATTTAAAAAAATATAATAAAAATGCATTGGTGAAAGTTGACGATTGACGAATACCTTTGCTTTCCAATTCTTTCAAATATATAATTCGTTAAAAAAGAATTCAAACAATTCCATGAAGTATTAATTCACAAACTGAAAGCGAAATTTTGATTTAACAAATTTCTATGTGTTCTTTTCTCCAAAGATTCTTGACGAAATTTGTTTTTAGACGGCATGTAGTTTTTTAAATTTGTGAATTTTTATTTTTGTATGCGTTTTCAAAATTCAGTTATAGAGGTAGGTTGATGCTGCATTTGAAATGCCTTACCTTCTTTAATAACTTCAATTCACTTTTTCTTTTAACAAGTCTTTGTTAAACAATTTTTCACTTTTCTGCAATAAATTTAATCTTCAATAATATTACAATTAAAGGGATTTACAAATTATGTAATTGTAGATTCAAAACAGTTAAGCTCACTAACAAAAAAGAACCAAAAATTCACAATGAATATGCAATATAAAAAAAAAAAATCAAAAATATAATTTCTTCTATTCAAATAATTATTTAAGAAAGTAGCAAGGTATATAGAAATAAAAAGTAATAATAAACACAACACATCATAAACAGTTTATTTAAAAAAATAATAAAATTTTAAATTTTATTTAGGTTTTTAAAATTTGAAAAATGTTCTGAAATAATTTTTAAAAATTATTTCAATTTTCAATAGGGACCACATTTTCACTTCTTTGGTATATCCAGTAATTATTCCAACAAACAACATATATAATTATACACGAAAATAACATATTTCATAGCATAAATATTTTATTCCATTTTTAAAATAATTATATTCCATTGATTGACTAATTCTATTCTATTCACAATACTACAATTCCATTCATTGACCAATTCATCCATTAAAATTTGAAGCTGCTGAATTTTTTTGTTGCTGTTGTTACCTATGGCTTTATTAGAACTCAATCCATACAAATTTGGACACTTACAATAGAAACAAAAGAAACAAAAAAAAGTGCAAGTCGTTAGGAAAGTTCGTAACGGATCCCTTGATACCATATTGACGATCCCGACCAAGCTCTCGTATTTGCATGAAAGGGATACGAAGAACAACGAGACGCTCTTCCAAGTCATTCAACTCAGACAAACAGGAGGGTTGCTCAGGATATCGAAAGCCATAATTGGCTGCAAGATTTGGAACGTTGCGTTTACGAATATGATCGCTGAATACAAAAGTCAGCTTCATCCAAGTCGACAGAGAAAATTATTGCAATTTGTTCTTCCGTAAAACCACGAGCACGCAAGTCGGTTTCGAATAGCTTACTAATTTTTTTTTTCATATATAAACGATCACAACAGTAACAATGATGGGTTGGGCCATCAGCAATTGATTTAAAGAAACGTTCTTCGACTTTGAGCCACTGTTTCTCATGAGAGTCGTTTAAATCGGAATGAGTATTGTTCATGAAGCAATGGGAGCAAGAAGGAGTAACTGAAGAGGACGAATTAAAAGTATCCTTGAGAGGACAAGAACAGGAGGGAGAGAAAAGAGAAGGAGTTTGAATACATTTCGTGTGTTTAATATTGTCATCGTGACGGTTGATAGCCTGTTGACGCTTGAAAGCTCGACGCTCCCGTTGAAGGGCATTTTGGCGGGCACGAGTTTCAGGCTTCGAACGGGCTATTCTTTTCCTTTCACGATCATGCGCTTTAACATTGTCTGATTTGCGATGCAATCTCATCACTTCTATTTTCCGGCGCTTAGATTCAATACGTTCTGACTCAGTTGGTTTCCTTTTTGGCATAATTTTATTTCGGATCAGACATCATTTCAGGTATATACAAACAAAATATATACAAAAAGAATATACAAACAAATCAAAATTACAAAGTGAAAAGACCAATTTGAAGTTAATTCAGCATTTATTTTGATTTCTTGTGATTTTAAAATTATTCTTCTATTTTCTTCGTAAATTTCCTTGTAGTTACTGAAAACAAAATATACAAGAGAACAATATATTTTTATCAAACATACATTTCTCAGATGTTAAGTGGATCTATATATTTATAATAAGTAGAATATTTCAAACAATGTTATAATTTATTTTAATTTACCTGTGATGATACGTATTTGTCAAAAGTATTTGCCAATAAATAAATCTTTATTTACAAAATAAATAAGTTTGCCAATAAATAAATCTTATTTATAAAACACTTACGTAATCCAATTTTGTGTAGTGTATTGAAGCTCCAAATTCATGAAAATTGTCAAATTTATTAAATCTTAATATGCTGACATGCAAAACTAGGAAATTAATATAACATTACAACAAAATTTTAGCAAGTTGATTGAATTTATGAACATTTCTGTGACATAAAGCATACCATATTTTAGCGTGCTAATTTTTTTTATGAATGCGGGAGATATATGCATTAATATTTTAAAAACTTATTTAAAAAAATTTAAAAAAAATTATTTAAAACTTCTAAATTAAAACAAAATTTAAAAAATTAAACAGATATAAAATTACGTAATTACGTTAAATAAATAATTTTAAAAAATTTCATATAATTAATTTTGTTTTATTTGTCTTTCACTTGAAAGGAGATGAATCGAACACTTATTTACGATTGTGTCTTATCGCTCAAATATGTGTGGTTATTTTATATCTATTTTTTTCATATCATGTGTAATTTTTTCATATTATGTGTAAAAAGAAAATCACTTTTTAAACTTTTTAGAGAACATAAGAAAAAACAAACTGTAAGTGACATAAATGTGTCGATAGCAGAAATTGACAAAACTTTAAAAAAATGCTGAAGAATGATTAACTGCGAGCATGTAGCTCTAAGTTCTAGAGTATAGAGTTATCCCAAAAGAAATTCTTGCTTTCTTCATATTTTGTTAGTTTTATTTTTAACTAGTGCTGATGAAAACCAATATTTAAAAAGAATTTTTTAAATAAAAAATAAATGACTCTCATGAAAAAAATTAACTAACATATATGAATGCATAAAGTATTACAAAAGATGAACAATTTTTCCTGCGTCAAATCGTGGGTTTGAATGCCAGTCTCCTTAAAGACGAATAGTAAAACAAAAAGCAATTAGCATTTATTATGCACAGTCCAGCCACATTAATGTGACCAGTAACCAATCATATAAGGCAGGTGGCAGCACATTGCAGTGGAGCGTATATAAAGAATTCCACTTAACACCACTTAAATACCACTTAATACCGCATTCCACTCCACTACCAGAGTATACAAGAATATACAATAGTGTATATTCTAGCTTTTGACAGGTGGTCACATTAATGTAACTGGACTATGTAATAAAATGAAACTAATTTAATAGCTCTCTATTTTAGATGTGATACAAAAAAAGCCCTTACATAAATTGTTCGTATTGTAAATTGACTATAATTTGTCCAAAAAAAAAGGCATTCTACTTGCTGTATTAATGATATTATGAAAGTTCCCCTTTTTGTTTAATCACATACATCACAAATATAAGACAGGACTTACAAAAATAAGTAATATTCTCAATTTTGCATACAATATATTAATACATGACGGCATAAATAAAATGTATTCACAATACACGCACAATAGACCAATATTTCTTTGGAATTCGAAAATTTTGCGCAAAAGTGTCTCTATTCTATCTGTTATATTTCCCAGTTTTACATATATTCATTTAAAAATGATATTTTATACAATTTGCCAACATTACGACTGACTGCACAAAATACTGGTAATGTAAATTGATATTAAGTGATATTAATATGTTAAATTACAGTAACTTCATACAAAAGAAGCAATTTGAAATAACAGAAGGAAAAGTCGAAATCTTATTTTCACATCAGAAAAAACATTTTCATATTTATTCTTTTTTAAAATATTCGTTTAATAGTAGAATTCATTAATATAATTAATTATAATATTGCATTTTAATAATAATTTATAATAACATATTATAATATTAAATAATATTTAATATATAATTAATTTCTCTCGTTTGCCGATCATTGTTTTGGTAATATAGATAATATATGTGCTTTCAGGGGCATTTGAGTAATTCTAACATTTAAGATAATTGAGAATTTAGGAGTACTTTTTGCTAAGAAGTTGGCCATTTTATTCCCGAAACTCCATTATGTACTATACATAGAAAAAGCGTGTATTAGTTTCATTTCTTTTAAAAATACTAATAATGAAGGGATTTTTAATAAATAATTTATCTTGACATTTTGAAGTGAAGAAAGTGAGTTGTAAAAATGTGGCACTGAGAAGAGTGTTTGCAATTTTTGTCAAACCATTTGACAGCCAAATTGATACACAACAACTCTGCCTGTTAAACAGCACATTACAAAGGGATATTAAATTTAAATAAAAATACATTTAACTTCTTCAAATACAAAGAATATCAACCCAGTCTTTGAATTCATTTTGTTCTGTTCATGAAGCAAAACCTTTTAATATTATTTTATCAACTACAGAAGACTTTGTTATTCGAATTGGCTGCAAAACAACTGCCTGAGAGTTATCATGAAACTGAATTATGTCACTAGATTAAGATTGTCTAGATTTTTCTGTCACTAGATTTCGTTTTATAAAGGCAATATATATAGATTATATTTCAAAGTAAATAGATGGAACGCCTGCCAAAACAAAAACAACTTTATAGCTTAGTCTTAGTCTTTCACTATTCGAGAAATACCTCGTTGAAGGACATACTCAAAACGCCATAATACATGACATCGGACAAACTTTCAATACATAACTGTTCTCTGTTGATGCATATAAAATAAAATAAAAACTTTGATTTGTATAAATAATAAATATTAAATTATATAACTTATTTTAAATAAATAGAAATCCATTGCATTAACAGATATGAAGGATTATACGCATTACAGAATTATTTATAATATTTAGATAATTAATTATTTATCAAATAGAGGTATCAAAGCATAACAAATCATAAAATATAAGAAAATATAATAATGATAAGATTAATGTAAGGTGAATATAAAGTTTTCATAGATAATTTTTGGTACTAAAGGAAAAATATTGAAAAAAACATGTATAATTTAAAACTTATAGGATTAGAAATATTAATAAATTTAATAATCATATTACATGCTTATATGTATTTGAAAAACACACTGCAAAAAATTCACAATTTTCTTTTTATACGGTAATCAAAGATTACATATTTTTAAATCATTATTAAGAAATGTTACTAATAACCTTATTCAATCATTTCATAATTTTCTTACAAAAATACAGCAAAAAAGTTTTATTTATATTCAATAGACAAATTGAATATTATTTAGAAAAACAATCAAGAAAATTCGAAATGTTTACTAGGATATAAATCGAAATGTTTAAGCAATAATTCGAAATGTTTACTAGATAACCTGCGTTCTTTAGCTTTAGTGAAACAATATACTTTGAATTATTGGACTTTGGGAAACTAATTTTTTATCACTAATTAGATATAAAAATTATTGATTTATTTATTTAAAAAAATACTAGGTTTAATGCATCGAGTAAAAATATGATAAATGCTAAGATAAAAATATTAATGCAATCAAAGCTGTTTTTCATTTAATATTTTAAGTTATGAGGCTCAAGCCTGATTTATTTTATAACTGATTATTTTAGAATACTGAATGTGTGTTATTAAAAGAGGGTTTTTTAATTAAAATAAAAATTTTATTAACAAATGTTAGTTTCCAAATACAAATAATAAGTATATATCTACAGAACAGGTAAAAAAATTCTGAATCCCTCGAAGAAAAAAATTGGATATCTATGTGATATTCAATTTTAATTTAAATTTTAAAGTCTGTCTGTTAAATAAAAGAAGCACAAATAATTTTGCGTGTAAACAAGTATAAATAAATAATTACTTTTTTTATTAATAAGAATATAATTATAAACCTCACATATATTTATGGCTGGCAAACCTATTTCTGTGGCTGTGTTATACAATTATACAAATATTTAAATGTATATTTTCTGCATATTAAGATGAATTAGAGACTACAATAATCTACATTATATATACACACATATATATATATATATATATATATTAAAAAGCCTAATATGGAATACCTAAATATATACGTCTATAATTATTTGTTTAAGGCTGCATTTAGCACTATAATCGCTTAGTATTCCTATCTCAATTCTTATTAAATATTATATTATGTTTATGTCGTTATATATATATATATATATATAACCAAATGTTGAACGGCAAAAACTTCAGATTAAAAATAAACGCAAAAAATTATGCAATGGAAAAAGATGTCGTCTAGGAAAATAATGAAACACGATAAAAATTAGTAAGTAGTAAGGAAATTATTTATAATCTGGAGAATTAGCTTTGTCAAAGACTGCACACCTTCAAAATATTTAAATCATGTTATAACATTATAGATCATGTTATAATATTTTGTACTTGACTTTTTAATCTGCCAATGCAACCTTAGACATTCAACATGTGGTTTTCTTATATATTTATTAAATGATTTTCAGTATCATTGCTGCAGCTTGTGTGCGCTTTGGATTTGGAGAAATTTTTTTCCTTTTTTATACATATTTAAGGAGCTAATATTATTTATTATTAATAATAATATTAGTGTTATTTATTACTTAAAAATGTTTGCTTATTATAATTAATATGTTAATATTTTTAATAGAGTATTTTACAAAATAATATGGTTCTAAAGACATAAAATATCTGAAATAACAAAACTACAAACATAATCTCGAAAATTACAACTTAAGTCATTTGCCAATGACGTTATTATATTGAACTTGCAAAAAATGTCCTTCAAAAGTTAATAAATAGGCAATAAATCGATTGTAATAACACAATATTGACAATATGAATTTTTTTTTATACTTACCTTGAACATATATTGCCTTTAAAACTAAAACCAACAAGTTTTAATAGGATGAGTTTTGCCATCATGTGTTCTATTATATTTGTCAAATTCATAAAAATAAGGCATTTCTTAATGTAAAAAACACATATTAACGTGTTTTCCAAACTGCAATTGTTTATACAACTGTCAAAAAGATTGATCAGCTGAAATGATGGCAATCGTTTTTAAATAGTATGAAATAAAATTCAGACAAAATTTAATATAAAGTTCAGAATGGTCGCTATAAATTCAGTCTAAACTGCAATAATGGAATACAGCTGAAAACGCACTTCCTTTATAGCCAGCAATATAAAAGATTGCTATATTTATCATTAAAATTTTATTTTAGTCTGAAATATTTTTAATGAGTTTGATTTTTGAAAAATAAGGCTTAAAAGATTATTCAAAAACTGTAATACACAAAAAAAGTAAAGAATATCAAGAAATAAAGTGATTCAAATGTTCAGTGAGAGATTTGAAATCTATGTGACATCAGAACAAAACTAATATCAGAAATCAAAATATTTAGTGTGTTTAGAAAAAAATAAAGAAATATAGCTTTTTTTTTCAATTACTTTAAATATCATGAACGAATGTCATTAATATTTTTATTTATTATTCCATTATACTATTTAAAATCAATACATTGAAAAACTATGTATACTAATTACTATAATAGCGTTACTATTACCCATATTAATTGCTATTCTAGAAACATTATACAAATTTTATATCACTTGTGTGAGAAAAAAAAAGTTAATTGTAGTATTTGAACAAAACTTTTGAATTTTATTTGTTTTATATTAATCTTTATATAGTTCTCACTTATATAATCTTATATAGTTCTCACACACAATTTTTAGAAAAAAATTATGTGTCAGAACTTTCAGTGGACATTATATCCACACATAAAAGGATATAAATTAAAATGATTATTAAATTATATAATTAAAGATATAAATTAAAATGTAATGATTCAAAGATTTACTGGAATTATATTTTACATTTTTTTATAGGAACAATTACAGGTATATTCCAAGGCTGCAAATAAATAATATGAACAAGTAAATTCCAAATTCATAAAGTGATATAAAATTTTTGTAACAAATAAATAATTAAAAATAATTGGGAAAAATAAAATTTGAAAATTTAAAATTTAAAAGCGAAGCTTTAGTTTATGGTATAATTTCTGATACAAAAGGGAAAAAAACAAAAGATTTAAATTAAAAAAAATAAATTTGGATCAAAGGGAGAGAGCATGCTTTTTCAGGCAAGGAAAAGTTCTGTAAAAGAAAAAGTATTCCACTTTAACGAATACTTTCCCTTGTGTAAATCGGATAAATCATGCCTCTACTTTTCTCTTTATTGAATGGTGTTAAGAATCACTTGTAACACTGAAACGGTTCTCATCTGAAAAGAGCACGGAACTCCAATCATGAAATATCCAGTGTTTGTACACATGATTTGCAGAGAATGTTTTTACTATACACTTTCGCTCTTTTTATTATTGTCTTTCAGATAAATCGTTGACTGTACACATTCTGTACGTCCTCATGTAATTTGTGGCGTCTTGTTCTTGATATTTTCATACAAATTTGGTTTACATTTTACGAATAGCAGCAAACCATTTTCTAAAATTCCTTAAAGCCTGCCTATAAGTTTAATTCATTTTAGTTAACATAACTTTGAATGAATAAAACGTAACTTAACTCATAAAACTTTAAACTCAGTTTAGTTAATATAAATAAAATGATTAATAATCTCCTCAGAATATATATTTCTTCTAAAGCTATATTAAGTACGACATAACTTTTATCTGTTAAGATTTATTGGTTTTCTGCATTCCATGCTAATCACCCTCTTTTTATCTGTATTTATATTTCCTTTTGTTCTAGGTTTGCAATGTTTATCTTTTGTCCTTTATCGTTTGTTTATGTTTAGATATTAACTTATGCATATTTCATAAAATTTCTTTTTTTCACGTTTGAATATTTCCCACAAATTTATCTCCATTATATGCGAAGATAAGAAAAGTATTTGTATTCTAGGTGGTTTTGTGAATACAAACTAAGTGTGATTCCGGCTGTCCCTAGCCTATTCTATTTTTAATTTTTCTTTTTGTTTTACATTATCTGTAATTGTTTTTAATCTTCTCTCTTTTCCTTATATATATGTAAGATGCGATAAAATTCTTATCAATAGCTTCGTCTCAAGTAATTCCTCATGATAGTGAAATATATTCACCATAAATATAATTAAAAAAACTTATAATTCAGATGTTAAATATTTTTGAAAATAAATTGCAGATGATTTGAAATTTAAAAATATTTAATATATAATATAGAAGTAATATTTTTCTATAGTTTCTAAATCAAGGCATAGATGGCACCACGAACACTGGAGATTTTTCAAAAATGGTGATAAATTGGTTGTTAAAAAGTAAGCAGAAGAAAATCATATTCAGTTTTTTAAATCAATTCTACAGTAACGTTTAAAAAAAAATGCTGTTACTTCAATTGCAATATTTAAAAAAACAACATTGCAATAATCCTTAAAAATATAATAAAATAATTTAATATTAATAAATTATGAAAAATTTTCATCATTAGATATTATGATTTTTATTTGTAAATAATAATAATAATAATTAAACTATTGAGCAAAATTAGATTGATTACTAAAGGAGTGATTACATTAGGCAGTATAACAAAATGAATTAGCAAATTTTGTCAATAAATTCTAACATGAGTACTTCTCACATTTCTTAAAAAAATTAAATTTCATGAAAATAAATTAAATCTTCATATTTCTTGAATACCTCAAAATAAAATTAAAGTTTACAAGTGTTTATTTAGAAGACAAAAATATTTGCAACTTAAATGCGTATTATTACAGATATTTTTTATAGTAAAATGGTTTAAAAAAAAATATAAAAAAACTTATTTAGCTTTTAATAATTCAAATGTAAATTATCCACCAATTAAAAACGCTTAAACAAATGCAGTTCAAAGAAAGACATTATAACTAATAATAATTATTTATTAAAACTTTAATTTTCAGTTCCTTATCGAAAAAAAATAATAAAGCGTTTTAAATTATGTATATTGACAATTTGTAGACAAAAAGATCGTTAGTTCCCAAAATACTTAAGTAAATTTAATCACAAAATATTTATAAAGTAATATTTACATTGAATGTAAGGTAACTTTCCAAAACTGCATGCATTGCAAAAGCAACATCAGTAGTAATGTGACGGAGGACTGAGGTTGGAATCCGTTGGCGATGTATTTGCATGCTCTGCTTTAAGAAAAGAGTAGAATCGATTGAGATTTTGACAGCAAATAAAAGTATCTCATCTCGGCAATCAAGCAGATTGATAGGAGTTTCGGAATATTCTTCCACGTGATATTTAAATGTGATCCTAGCAGTCCTCTCGATAGTCAATATTCTATATTCATTATCTGCCACTAAGTTGATTATAATATACAAAACAGAAATAAAAGCTACTGTCAGAATCAAAACAGATGTACAGCACAAAATTAAATTTGTAAAGGAAAATGAACGAGAAAATAACAAAAATAAGATGAAAAAAAAAACTGAAATCTGCTCGATAAATTTCAACTTATCATATGTGAACATTTATGAACGAATGAATAAACTCCGGAATATGCCAATGTTTAATAATGCACGAGATATATATGAAGAAATTGATTGGAATACTACAAGAACAGCCAAATTCAATAACCATATGAATGTATCTATGTTGAATAGATCAAGAACTTCATCAAGAATGAATTGTTCAAGATTCTCTACAAGAATATACAAAAGTAAGATAAATGTCGTCATAAATGAAGAATGAAATATTCCTAATTTTACAAGAAACATTATCATATTCGATAGCCAAAAGAATATGTCAAAGTTTGAAAATTCTAGGCATAAATGAAGAAAGAAGTATTCCAAATACAATAAGAAGCGCTATACAGCTCAATAGGCACCGTGAAACGCCAAAAGTGATAAATATGAAACATCAAAAAGGAGGAATTGATCAACGCACTACGAGCACTTATAGCCATTGGAAATACACATGTTTAAAATCCCAACCCAAAATATGAAAAGTGATTCAAAACCGTACTAAAAACACTTCAATCAAAAGCCAAATTCTCCACAAAATTCCTTAAGATTAACGTTATTCATGAATCATTTCAAGAGGTGTTGGTCCCAAAGTACCATTTTCCATCAAAATTTGTAATGGAATTTTATTTGCTTGGCTCTCATTTACGGATAACGTCACGGATCGCCTAAACAGGACAACAACATAAAAAATAGTGATAACATGATAAAAAGTAAATTTTTGTACAAAATATCCATCCACATACATTAGGTTAATTTTCACATGCTTACACTGATAGCATTTAAAATCAGAAAAATCAAATTAAACATTATAACTTTGGAGATGATATGTCAAAGAAGCACGAAAAATAATTAATTTTCTCAGGTTAATACATTATTCTGAAAATAATTTCTTCCTTTAGGAATATATAAAATAGTGAATTTAAAATTGCCACTCTATCTTATTAAGATTGAGCTAGAATAATTGATTAAACCAAACGTAACAGTTAATGCAATAGTTTTAAAATGGATTACATATGTTTGTTTGCAATGGATATATGTTTTAATTGAAATTTAAAGTTTCGATGCGGGTGCGTAAAACATAACAATTTTAGTTCATTATGTAATGAAAATATATCTTTCAATTTCACTTAACATCCATAATTGTAAAACCTTGTTTGAAAACAGTGTATGAAAGATATATACACTGAAGTGACAAAAGTAATGGGATACCTCTTAATATCGTGTCGGCCCTCCTTTCGCCTTTTGCAGGAACTCCGTCGGCCCTCCTTTTGCAGGAACTCGACGTGGCATGGACTCAACAAGTCGTTGGAAGTCTTCTGCAGGAATATTGAGCCATGCTGTCTCAATAGACGTCCATAATTGTGAAAGCGTTGATGATGCAGGATTTTGGGCACGAACACCTCTCGATGATGTCCCATAAATGCTCGATGGGATTCATGTCGGGCGATCTAGGTGGCCAGATCATTCGTTGGAATTGTCCAGAATGTTCTTCAAACCAATCGCGAACAGTTGTGGCCCGGTGACATGGCGCATTGTCATCCATAAAAATCCCATCGTTGTTTGGGTACATGAAGTCCATGAATGGCTGCAAGTGATCTCCAAGTAGCTGAACATAAGCATTTTCAGTCAATGTTCGGTCCAGTCGCACCAGAGGACCAAGTCCATGCCATGAAAAAACAGCCCACACCATTACGGAGCCACCACCAGCTTGAACAGTGCCTTGCTGACAGTTTGGGTCCATGGCTTCGTGGGGTCTGCGCCACACTCGAACCCTACCATCAGATCTTACCAACTGAAATCGTGACTCATCGGACCAGGCCACGGTTTTCCATTCATCTAGGGACCAACCGATATGCTCACGTGCCCACGAGAGTCGCTGCAAGCGATGTCGTTCTGTCAGTAAAGGCACTCTAGTCGGTCTTCTGCTGGAATAGCCCAAGAAAGCCAAAATTCTCCGCACAGTTCTAACAGACAAGTCCCTTGTACGTCCCACATTGATTTCTGCGGTTATTTGACGCAGTGTTGCTTGTCTGTTAGAATTTACGACTCTTTGCAGACGTCGCCGGTCTCGGCCGTTAAGTGCAGGCGGTCGACCACTGCGCTGTCCATGGTGGGATGTTATGCCTGAAATTTCATACTCTCGGCACACTCTTGACACAGTGGATCTGGGAATGTTGAATTCCCTAACGATTTCCGAAATGGCATGACCCATGCGTCTAGCTCCAACTAACATTCCGCGTTCAAAGTCTGTTAATTCCCGTCGTGCGGTCATCATCACGTCAAAATCTCTTCACATGAATAACTTGAACAGAAATGAAAGCTCTGCGAAAGCACTGCGCATTTATACTTGTTCTACGCGATGCTACTGGCATCTGAAAATTTGCATATTGCTATCCCATGACTTTTGTCACTTCAGTGTATATATTTGCATACATTTGTCAAGAATCCTGAAATAAAGTGAATTATAAATTAACTAGAATTGAATTTAAATTTGAATTTATACTGTTTAATATTTATTTGACTTTTATTTTAAATGCTGATATTCTAAGCAGTCTTTTAAAATAACATATTAAATAAATATTATTCATTAGAAATTTTGAAATAAACTAGATATGCCTAAAATGAATAAATATTCATAACAGAAATTATTAAAGGGATACTGAATTTTATCATTAAATCATGAATTAATATTTATATATTACCTATTACATAGCAAATAGCAGTCTTCGCTAGTAGGATGTGAAACAGAATTAAAAATGATTTTATCTGCTTTGTGCTGTAATTCTGATTTATAAAAACCATATTCTTCAATAAGTTATAGAATCTAGATTTAATATTATACGTTAAAATGAATTGTTTCATGTAAATACGATGAAAAGTAATTTTAATACTTACAATAACAATATAGATGATATAAACACTTTAAGTTAGAAAGTATTGATTATTTTGTTTTTTTAATTTATAGTGATGTGAATTCTGTCATACAACAGAAAATTAAACAGCAACAGTATTTGAGGATAAGATTTCGAAATAGACCAAAAGAAATATACACTGGTGTCCAAAAGTTAAGCATAAATCGTAAAATGCGAAAAACATGGAGTAAATATTCGTAAAATTATTCCAAATTTCTTGCGGATATTAATTGGGTGAAGAAGAAACATTGGGTTTATGCAAAACTTTTCAGTCGACTACGTCCTGGGCGAAACACCTGCGCATGTCGGAACGCAGAGAAACCGATTCATGCAGCATAGGCAGTTCAGACAAGTTTCGTGCAACTGTTGTGCGAAGGAACGTTGTTAACCATCAAACAAGGTGAATGATGGCACAAAGTCGCCAACTGGACATGTTTGCGAAAGGAAGAATCGTTGGAATGCTGGAATCCGGACGATCACAAACCGAAGTGTCTCGAATTTTGAATGTGACCAGTCATCTCAAGACTGTGGCAGAGGTTTCAAAGAACGGGAGATATTACCCGACAACCAGTATCAGGTCGACCAAGAGTCTACCAAGCCTAGACCGATATCTGGTAATAAGTGCGCGACGTCAGAGCGGCAGTACTGCCAGAGCACTGGGTTCGGCGCTCACAGTCGCCACAGGAATACGAATTTCGAGACAAATTGTTCACAGGAGACTCAATCAGGCTGGCCTGTATGCCAGAAGACCAGCAGTTTGCAGTCCCCTCACGTCTAAGCGCGCTCGTTTGAACTGGAGTTTGAAACATCAACATTGGAGTGTGGGAGAGTGGGTCAATGTGATGTTCAGTGACGAGTCCCGGTTTAGTCTGAGTAGTGATTCTCTTCGGATAACTATATAGAGAGAACATAGAACACATTTTGAACCAAGAAACATAACGAAAAGACATTATTTTCCATCAAGGGGAGTAATGGTATGGGCAGGCATCATGATGGATGGCCGCACAGACCTCCATTTCTTTGCCACGGGGTCTGTGACTGGTCAAAGATACAGAGACGAAGCTCTTGAGCCTTATGTTCGCTTGTTTCGAGTTGCTGTCGGTCCTGACTTCATATTCATGGATGATAATGCGCCATGTCACCGATCGGTGCTAGTTGATGACTTCCTTGAAACGGAAAACATCCAGCGCATGTCGTGGCCTGCTAACTCCCCTGATTTAAATCCTATCGAGCATGTATGGGATATGCTCGGGAGACAAATTGCAGCCCTTTCGCACCCACCAAGCTAAGTTACAGAACTGAAGAGAACTCTCCAAGAAGCTTGGAACCGTTTGAGCCCACAACTCATTCATCATCTCATAGCAAGTATGGTAAATTGCAGCGTGCCTGGCTGTCAGAGGTGACCCCACGCCTTATTAAACTGCAGCATCAGTATTTTATTTAATGTTTTCTTTCCTTTTTTCTTTAAAGTGTGAACCCTTGCTTTGCTCAGTTTTCTTTCAAACTGCTACTTTGTATAATAGAAATAATTATTATCGTTCTTTTGATTTGCTTTCTTATTTTATAACCATTTCACACTCGCATATCACGTTTCCCGCCATTTTGATTGACAGTTCCTTCTTTATTCACATAATTATCAATTATGCTTAACGTTTGGACACCAGTGTATATATATATATATATATATATATAAGAAAATGGGATTGATTCGAGGAATGCTACAGTGAAATGTATATTAAAATAAACTAGAGAATCAATTATAATGCAATAACTCGTATAATGGATGGTCAAGTGTCTAGCGCTCAGCGTCACAGATTTCGGGTTCGAGACCCGGGGCTGCCATGGATGTTTGTAGTGGTTCAGAATCCACTTTAAATAGTAGGTTCCGGTCTCATATGACTGTAAGAGCGTCAAGGAACCAAGTCAGACTTCTACCTGCTGGTGCTCCATTCACAACAGGAGCCCTCTATGAGTAAATTACTCTGGGAAGTCTGTCCCACACTGCAGGACACTGATGATTAGAGACATACGCATTAATCATATTTTTTGTTGTATTAAATATCATCTTTTTGAAGATGCTTAACTATTTCTTAAATGCAATTTAATAATTTTAGTTATTAAACATAATAAAAATTCAAGATATCGTTTTTAACTGAAATAAATTATTGAAAACTTGGTTTCATTACTTTTATTCTTTCTTTTACATTATTATAAACTATCTACGTTAATTATAATTTATTATATACATTTAATTACTAATAATGTTTACCATTGGAAATATTTAAAATGTGTGTATATTTATACAGCATGAGATTAAAAAAATATTAAACGTATTTAATGACACTTTATTTATGAAATAATCAATACATTATACAAGTAGTAATAGTAAGCTAAGCTAATGTTAGCTAAGAATAAGAGTTATAAGTAATCTTTAATAATCTTTAATAACCGAAATCAGGCAATCCCATCATTATCTCTCTGTACATATACCTAAATTTTTCAGTTCAATAATAATAATAATGAACTAACAAAATTATACTTAGAGAAATGTAAAACACGTGCATTTACTATACCCATACAGAATATAAAACATTCAATTAAATAAAAAAATATTTTATTATATTTAGCATTTTTATGTAAACTTGCTTTACGATGAATAACTTTAAAATGTTAATAAAGCCCAGTGTATTAAGCGGCAATTAAATTTGCATTGGAATGTAACCAAGTTAAGGGATTATGATCAGTTTGTATTAAGAAATTTGGAAAATTATTTTTTCCCGTAAATTATGCAGCACATCCTCTTTCTCATGTACAATATTTTCTTTCGCTAATTGAAATTTTCTTACTAAGATATAAAACAGTTGTTTATTTTGCTTTTCATCTAACTGTGACAAAATCTGCGCCACGTGTTTGGACAATAAATTTTTTGTTGAAATCTGGAGTGTGAAGTAATGGTTTATTGTACAACAATTCTTTAAGTTTCTGAAAACAACTTTGCATGTTTCAGTCCTTGCACTTTCTCTTTCCTGTTAGGACTTTGAAGAGTATCAATGAGAAGAAAGGCAATTACATAAAACATAGGGTTACGGTATCTATAATACCTCACAAGTCCTAAAAACGTTCCGTTTCACTTTTAAGAGGAAGATAGTCTTTGATTGTGTGAACTTTTACTTCCTCGTGTATTATTATGGCTTGTCCTACAATATGGCCCAGATATTTAACATGTTTTGGGGCAAATTTACATTTCAATGGCGTAAGTTTCTTAATGTGATCCTCCAATGTTTCCGAAAAGACTGCAATATTAACAAGATATAGGTCTTTTATCATCAAGTATTAACACAACAGATGTGCAATATTGAACTGTTGTGCAATATTGAGTGAATATTTCACATTCCTCCAGTAATTCAGTAATCCTTGACATAACTTTGCAGAAGAAATCTGCAGTATTTTTCAGCCAGACAATCAATCATAATGGATGGAAGCTTCCAAACAAGTCATTAATGCAGCATATCTCTGAGCTCTTTATGTTAAGGGTATCTACCAATACCCTCTAGCTAGGTCTAAGATGGCGATGTATTTAGCCATTGCTACAGTTTTTATTCTTTCCTCTGTGTTTAGCAAAGGGAAATATTCGGTTTTAGTAATATCATTTAATTCGCAATTGCCATTACATGGAAGGGAATTTTTAGCAGTCGATTCTATTAAAATCATGAGTGAAGTATAGTTTGGTTCCTCAGACTCAATAATTATAAGATCAATCATTTTCTGTATTTCATTCTTAAGAATGCCTGTTTGACGAGATAAAATTTTCTATGGTTTTGTTCTTATAGGATCATCACTAATCAGCAGAATGTCATGACTAACTAAATTAGTCTCTCCAGGATAATATGAAAAACAAGCAGAATATTTACATAAAATATTATTTGATTCTTCTCTTTGATCTAGTAGTAATCTTTTCTCCATGTCATCTTCTTCTAAGATATCTGAGTAATTCGAAATGTTAATATTTGATGATAAATGAAGAATTACTAATTCCACATCTCTTTCAAATTTAATCATCATGCTTAATATTTCTGGTTCATTACTATGGTTTAATCATATTGACACAATTTCTTTGTTTATTTTTTTCCTTCAAAACTTTTTGTATAATTTTTATCAGATATTTTCTTCTATATATTTCCAGGTCATTTTCCCTTTACAGCAAGTTTTTTTTTATTTTGTCTGTTAGTTACTAAACCAAAACTAAATCTCCTGGTGAGAATTCTCACTTCACTATATTTTTATCATACCACGCTTATCTTTTCAATTATGCTTGTTTCGTATATTCAATTGCCAGTTCTTGATGTCTTTTAATACGATTGATTAATTGAAAAACTATATAATATACTTATGAAGTGAGGCAACGCCGGGTTATATTTCCTAATATATTTCAATTTTGAAAATATTTTGCACATTTTTAATTAACTTCATAAAGTATATGTTATATAAGATTTTCCAATAGAAAATTAGGATTCTGTATTGCAATAAATATAATTTTTGTTTTGTTTTCTCGATATAGTTTCGATTATTTTGATTTAAATCATGTTCAAATCTAACTTTAGAATTATTTTAACCAGAAAACCAACTTGAAACAAGCAATCGAAAGTAGTGAAATATTAAAAAAACCATCCTAAATTAATATTGGAAAAATCATATATATTTGTGGTAATCAAAAATAGAATTTTTCCAAATAATGATAATTATAATTTCACTACGATACTTTAAAATGATTATTTAAAGTACATACTCATAAAATAGATATAGAGGTTTATATATAAATAATTTATAGTTTATAGGACAAAGTAAAAAAAAACTATAGCGATATAAGATAACAGGCGCACACATCTAAATACTTTATGAATAATTTGCAGCTTATATACCGTATATTTCCGAATATATATCCGTATATAGCCTCCGCGTATAAGCAGAGTATGCATTTTCACCAAAAAATTTTCCAAAATTTAAAATAATAAATTAAAATTTAATTAAATTAATTATTTTATTAAAATTAAATTTGATTATTTAATTGATTTAAATTTAATTATTTAAATTAATTAATTTTAATTTTAATTTCGAAAATTTAAATTGCATATAAGCCGAAATTATTTGTGATTCATTATTTGTGTTTTTTCCATTATTTTTAGAGTCATGTAATATTTATTATATATATAATATTTAAAACCTTAACCTTTCAAAATGCAATTTTTCTTTCTCTGAAAATAATTCCGCGAATACTAATTTTATACATGAGGAAGATAATATTTTATATTAATCAATTTTTTTAATGATCAATTAATTCTTAGCAATAACATTTGTTGAGAAATGTTGCTTAAATTAATTAAATTTACTGATTAGTATGTAAACATTTTACTCTGCTCAGGTAAATATATTTACAGATTAATATCTTCCAATTTATTTTAAGCAAACACTGCTAAAAAGGTCTGTAAATATACCCGATGATAAAAGTGTATTAATCTAATTACGTATGCAATTCATTTGTTAAATGTTATAGAAGAAACGTTAAAACAGCATAATTTAATTACAGATTCTGCAAAAAAAAAAGTGACATTGCATATTAGCAATTAAGATGTGTTTAAAGCTTATGGCAAGCAGAAATTTATCTTAATGAACGCGATAAAAAAAATTATTTACATCCTTTTTTTTTAGTTCAGGAAAAACGCTGAGTTAAGGTAAAATTGGTATTCATGAAATACCTGAAGTTTGATTAATCAATATTTTATATCGATTAATTAAAGGGTTTCAGAAACATAAAATAGTTTTTAAATGTAGATTAGAATGTTAATTAAGATTGAGAAAAGATGGTAAATGTCTTCTAAAATAAAATATTAAATTGACTAGGCACAAAAACAAGTTGTGATTAATGCATATCTCTTAAATAAATAATGGGAGAAATTTAGCGACTGGTATTACTTTCATTAATGATGTGAATGGAGATTTTTAATTTTAATTTAGTGTTAAAAAACATACTTAATACTCGTTTTCTTTTAAATTTGAAATTAATTGCAACAATCATGGAATTAATTTAACATTTCTAGAAATCGATATAAATATATAATTATAATATTACAGTTTATAAATTTCTCATAATAAAATAAATGATAATTAGATGTTTATAAAAAGAATAAATTACTTTTATGGAATAGAATAATTACTATGCAATTAATATCAATTTATATGAATATATGACTAGATAGCATTGAACAAAATAAAAATCAGGAGTGATCAATCAATTAATCATTTTAAAATAATTTCTATAGGCACTAATATGTGCAAGGTATTAAAAATGGTGTTTCTTCTTTATTATTTGTTTTACTCTTTAGATTAATATATAAAGTAACTAGAATAGGTCTGTCAAGAAACTCAACTGCATGACAAAGCGGACTATATTTATCGAAGTAAGAATTTGTACATATGTTCACTCAGTATGATTTAAAGTCATTTATACTATTACCATAAAGTATTCTATCTTTAGATGCAATATATACTGTAACCACGTTTCCTCTTTTGACAAGAGAACCCCCTGCGGCCTTCAGGAGAAATGGTCAGTGGGCCTCAAGACTCTCACTCGGGAGGAAATATGGTGCAACCTGCGCTATCACTGAGAAACGTTTAGTTTATAGTCTATCCTCCCGAGAAGAAATATATTTAATTCAACTCTGGGTATTAGTTGGCCTAGAGATTCTCACCCTGAGAGGAAGTATAATTCGTGCATACTGCGCGTAGCAGAGTATCGGGTTTCCGGCTTAGAAGTGGACTCCTTCCATGAATCTTTAATTATATATCTTTAAATGTGTTAAATATTGTACGTCTGTAATTGCATATCTGTGATATTTGTGCGCGTGTAAATAAAGCTGTGAGTCCTCCAACCTGTGCCTCAAGTATCTTAACCTAACCGCACCCAGTTACAATCTGGTTTCCCAACCTGCACACTACAATACACATTTTGCTTTGTTTATCACTAAGGAATAGTTTCGTCCAGTTATGATTGTCCACAGCAGAATACAAGTAATAATTATTTTGGAGAATTGTGTGAGGAATACGAAATTACATATGTTAATTTAAGTAAGCAATCACATTTAGAGCAACATTCGTGAACATGCAATGTTCTGAAATAACTATTTTCTGCTCATATTTTGTGGTCTGATAGCCGATATTTGACTACCACATGCTTCAGGTTTGAATCCTGGTGGTGGCATGGATGTTTGTTAGTGGTTCAGAATCCACGTTGAACTAAAGGTCCCTGTCTAATTAGCCTGGAGTGTGTATAAAATGGCCATACAGTGACAAACCAAACCAATATGTTCATATATCTGACTGTTTCTATGCAAGGAATCTTGTATATGTTGCTAATGTAATACGCATGCAGCGATATTAAAGATTGAACATGCGGTAGGAGCACGGCAGTGCTGAAACAATTTCTGGGAATTAACTGGGGTCATTTGAATTCCCAGATATCAAATCCGATTATGAAAAACCCACAAAATAAAAGATTGTAGCTAATGTAATGGATCAAGTTTTCCTTATATGTTAGCATATAACCCAGAGATGGTCTGGTTATCCAGTGAACACGTTGAACGTTGGATTTTTGTCTATTATCCAACTATCCGCCTCCGAAATGAAATTTGCAATGTCACTTTTGTAAAGTATATTTTATGAAAATTGTATCTCCAAATGCTATGCACATAAATTTTATGGGCAGCTTATACTTGTACAACAAATATTCTCTTAAAATATTTTTAGGATTACAAAACAAACTGTAATATATGAAACTTCCCGTGTTGCAGGTCTTTTATATAGCTTGCTTAAAACTTTCTAAGGTAGCTTTGAGTAACTTAATGCGTGATTCTAGTGGCTCTTGTTATTAAACTTATGGAAAAGCGACAGAACTATCCTTTCAACTAGTTAGTTTTACATTAAAATATGCATGTATAAATTACAGTAAGAGATTATAAACATAATTTATCACTATTTTTCTTGAACATTATAGAAAAAAAATTTCAAAATTTTTCTTGTTATATAGTCAAAAGGGATATGCATGTACATTTTGAAAATTTAAAAAAATAGAATGAATTTGACAGATTCTCACTGTAACAGATTAGGTCGTAGCGACTTCATGTAACTACTGAATTCCATTAATATTTTCTTTACTAAAGCTACTTAAAATGATAAATAGACATGTAAATTTCAAAATGTTTCGACAGCGGCAATCCTTTTCTGTATGCCCATACTGGATATATGTATTTATCATTACACAAAATAGCAATCCGGAAAATCAAAAGAGAACTTAAATGGAATGAACTAGAAACCCGATCTGTTTGCCTAATGGAGCCATAACAATTTTCTTATTATAACGAGCTTCAGAGAAACGTAACCAATTTAAATAATAATATAAAAATAATCTTTATACAAAAATCATAAAGTGACTCACATTCAGACATTTCAAAAAAGATAAAAATAAGTTGCTCAAGACCCAAAGTGCCCATGAGCTGCAGAAACAAAACTGAAATCCATTCGACAAACCCAAATATCGAAGGGATAATCACATAAAACACCATTGGCAGAACAAACAGAACATAACAATTTATACAAAATGTACAATAATAAGGTGTGAGGCAAGTTCTACAACAAATCAGTAAACTCTAAGAGAAATTAATTATTTCATTCTGTAGATGGCTTTAACATGGATTACATATCCTCAAGATATTACAACCATCTTATTTTGGCTCGCTGGACAAACGCACATACCTACTAACATACATACATAAATACTAAAATTAATTTATGTATTAAATATGATAAAAGATTTTTATTAGACTTCTTTAAATACATTAAATGAAGATACGCATAATAAATTTAACTTTCAATTAAATCTACATAACAAAATCAAGAGTTTTTATTAATTAACTTCCTATTCTACTCTGAATATTCACGGAAACCACAAACGAACTAAATATAAGTAAACATTAAACATCAAAGTAATAAATAATCATGCAGCCTAAGTAATGAATATTAGCTTCAATAAACTAATTACTCTTATACTAATCTATGATTTATAATTCATTTTGGGCATCTTCACCGGAATACATCTGAATACTATTTATTGATGCTCAATAAAATCTCTAAGCCTTAAAAAACTTCTTGACCAACATTGACAGATATCCAAAATTTTGCTAAAACACATCTCAACATTCCTCTCAATATTTTTATTTTCTACTTTATTAAGCGAACAGTATCTATCTCTCTAGAAGCGATTGTGTCCAGGAATATGAAATGTACACAAAATGTAACTTACATTTAATATTAATTTTGTTTATATAATTACAATAATCCAAAAATGTCCAATATAAATAACTATTATATGCTTATATATTATCTCGAATCCTAAGTAAATGATATTTGCTTTATATGCAAATTATGATCACCTTCATCCAATACCCAGTAAAGCTTTTAATCTAATATATCTAAATTAAAAATTATTGCTATTAATTGTTCCTTTTGTTATTTTCGTCTGTTACTCAAAAAAACTTTGAATTCGATTGCTATAAAATCCCTTAATATGAAACATTAAAATTCAACCAAAACGTTATTGCTGATCCAATTTAAGTAATTACGGTAATCAAAAAATAACTAATAAATGCTTAAATATTGTCTCCAACTCAAATTGGACAATACTTGCTTTCTATGCAAATTGTGAACACCTTTATCCAACACCATTTGGATCCTTGAGCGAAGTACCTCAGAATAAAAATTCTTGTCATTCGCTAATATCTGCAAGCCTTAAAGAAAAATTTGTCCAACTTCGCTGATCTCCAAAATTTTTCTAAAATGAACTTCATTCAAGCATTAATTTTATAAAATTCAACCTAATATTAATTCAGTTTAAATTATTACCATAATCCAAAAAGGCCAACAAAAATAGCTACTAATAATCCAACCTAAACCCAACCTAAATAAAATTCATTCAAGCATTCATTTTATAAAATTCAACCTAATATTAATTCAGTTTAAATTATTACCATAATCCAAAAAAAGGCCAACAAAAATAACTACTGATAATCCAACCTAAATAACTGCTAAATACAAATTTGGATCACCTTCCTCTAACATCATTCAAAGCTTATACTATAACCCAATAAATTTAAATTAAAAATTATTGTTATTCATGATTCCTTTTGTTATTTTCGTCTTTTACCCAAAAGAGAACAGCAGTAGCGTGTTTGAATTCAATTGTTATAAACTCCCTTAATATGAAATATTATTATTATTGAACTCAAACGTTATTAGTAAGGCAATTTTAAATAATTACAGTAATCACAAAATAACTAATAAATAGTTAAATATTGTCTCCAACTCAAATTGGACAATGCTTGCCTTCTATGCAAATTGTGAACACCTTGATCCAACACCATTTGGATCCATGAACGAAGAACCTCTGAATAAAAATTCTTGCCATTCGCTAATATCTGCAAGCATTAAAGAAAAATTTTGTCCAACTTTGCTGATCTCCGAAATTTTACTAATTTAAACTTCATTCAAGCATTCAATTTCTTAAAATTCAACTTAATATTAATTTTGCTTAAATTATTACAAGAACCCAAAAAAAAGCCTAATACTTTACAATACGCACATTTTGATCATCTCCGTCCAACACCATTTAAAGCTTATAACTCAGTATATCTGAATTAAAAATTATTGCTATTATCAATTCATTTTGTTATTGTTTCGTCTTTTATCCAAAAGAGGACTTGGAATCCGATTGTTATAAAATCCCGCAATATATTATTAAAATAATTATATACATTATTAAAATTGAACTCAAATATTATTGTTGCTCCGTTTTAAGTAATTATAGTATTCAACAAACAACGTGAAAAACTTAAATATTGTCTCCAACTCAAATTGGACAATACTTGCTTTCTATGCAAATTGTGAACACCTTTATCCAACACCATTTGGATCCTTGAGCGAAGTACCTCTGAATAAAAATTCTCGCCATTCGCTAATATCTGCAAGCCTTAAAGAAAATTTCGTCCAACTTTGCTGATCTCCGAAATTTTGCTAAAATAAACTTCATTCAAGCATTCATTTCATTATCTTCGTCTTTTACCCAAAAGCGAACAGCAACAGCCTCTTTAGGTATGATTGTTCAGCGGTCCGTTAATATGAGAGAAAAGGATATTCTTCCCTATCGTGGTTCAAACCGCCTCTGATAGGATTACCTAAATCCTTTCACTCTTCATGAATATGTAAATGAGGGAAAATACCCTTCTACGCTATCCGAATAAGCCCGTCTTGAACAAAAACTTGATGAGTTGAATTTCGATCGGGGAGGGAGATAATGCAATCGATGGCGGGAATATATGAATAAATTCGAATTATAAGAACGGATTTATGCGAGCACATTTTTGTTTTTTTTTTACTCTCAAAAGAAGAGCTTTATACGAAAATCAAATATATGATGAGATGATCAGAAGATTTCCATATTTTTTTCTGTAAAGATTATCAAAATCGAAATTTCAGGAGATGAGTTTGGAAGGAAGATGGAAAAATAATAAAAAAAATAATAATAATGTACATAGATCACCCAACCTTACCGAAAGAATATTTCAAGTCTTATGTAACTTTTTGCAACTTCAATAATTTATTATTATTATTTTTTTTTTCAAAATTATTGAAACTGATGTTTGGGAGTTACTTAAAAGCAATTTTTCATTTCTCGTCATTGTCAGTTTGTGTTGTTCATTGAGTTTTCTAAAAGATAAAGATTGAAGAAAACAGTTAAGTGATTCTATTGTCATAAAGATGGAAAAAAATTGAATTCCGAGGCATCCTTCAAAATGGCTTCTTTCTTAATTCATCAGTTTCTTTTTCTGTGACTCGTTGATGGTGTGTTGGAATAATTTTTTCAAAATATATCCATCATTCATTTGACTTTATTTTTATTCAAAATAAAGAAAATGAGCCCAATTTTAGATACCATTTGAACCCCTCATTTTCGCAAGCTGTAATATAAAAAAATGTCTAACTTTTTTGAAAATTGAAAAGATTATTTTAAGAAGCAAAATAAAGATATTTTGATGAAAATATTTCCATTTGAATGATTTAAGGTGCAATTTATAACTATTATTTATGTCGATCGTTCAAATAAAAGTTTGTTGGTAACTTATTTCTTGTTAAATTTTTATGAAAAAATATAATTATATGTATGCTTTAAATGGAAATATACTTCCCTTTACTGACGATTCTTTTTTAATATTTTCTAAATTCATTGACAATAATAGTCATACCTCCAGTTTAAATGTATTATAAGTTATGAATATAAAAAGAGATAAAAATTATTACTTGATCTACATAAATAAAATTAATTACAATTAATTATCTACATAAATAAAACTCAATCTTGTCAAATTTTAGGCAAATCTCCTTTAAACGTTATGTAAATTTTGGTAAAAGAGTTAAACAAAGATTAAAAAATTCATGGAAAACTTTTATGTTATTTCGTTCAAATAACAGAGTAATGAAAATAAGTATTTATAAAAGTATTTTATAAAAGTTTCTCATGAGATTTTTTAATTTTTTTTATTAATTAAAATTGTATTCTAATGAAAAACTTTGCATAATGTATTGGTCTGGAATCTTTATCCATGGAATTCAAAATTTGAAAAAAAAAAAAATCTGTTATAAAAATCATTTCTAATTTTTTGTTTTACACAAGGTATGCAAAATGTTTTCAATTTACTTAAGTAAACATTATTTTAACAATATTTCCACAAAAAGTACTTGTTACGCATGAAGAATTATTTTATAAAATTATATAAATCTATCTATTCTATAAAATTTTATTAGCTTTGAAAATATTAGATTTAAAAAAAAATATTTTATTCGGTAAAATTAATAAATTCACTCTATTGTACATAAAATATGTTTTTATTTTTCTACTTTCATCTTAAGTAATAAATGCAAATATTGATTAATAATGCGCAATTTAAAAGAAAGAATTTAAAAGATTTATACCTGATCAATAACTTCAAAAAAAAAATGTATTTGCAACACAGGGAAAAGAACCTACTTAACCTTTAGCAATCCGAAAGATAACGTAAGAGATGGTTTGAGAGCCATGTGTCTGCCAAATCGAAAGCCATTACGAAATATTGATGAAGTATTTGTGCAAGTTCAAGCACCCCCTGAGGTAGAGATTCCTCCCCCTCGCCTGGGGGAGTGCTAAGATTAAAGTAAGGAAGTATCACTGATCCGTGATAAGTCCTAAACGTGATTCTCGTTGAAGGGAGGGAAAGAAAAAAAGAAAAAAAGGAGGGACGGTCAAACGGATGTTCTATTCATAGTCCCCCTGGGAAATCTTAGACTGGAACTTTGGAGAGTGGCAATAAATGAACAAATGACGATAGACGATCAGCGTAATCGACTATAATATTCTTCCGGAATGTTTGGCAGAAGTTTAGGGTTTCACTTGACATTCTGGTTTGGATTTAAAAGACAGCTGGTTCATAAGTGATGTCACAAAAAGGTTTGCTCCATGGAAAATAAATCTAAATATTTTATTTAAATCTATGTATTTTTTTAAAGATCTTAAATTTTACAATTGATGAATTTTTACTAATAAAAATTTGTTTTATTAAAAAATAAATTGTTGTTAGACATTATATTTTATAATTAAGTAACAATTGTAATTGAATAGTTAAACGTATAAATACTTATTATCTACGAATGACTAAAAATATTTGTTTGGTACGACAATTTGTGATACATATTTCTATTAAGTTTAAAATATTTATAACAAGAGTGTATAAATTTAACATTTTATAGAGCAATTAATAGAGAATAAATTTAATAATTTCTGCATAGTTAGTTATTAATTTTTGAGCAATATATGACTATCGGTATGAAATTTTCTAATTGTGTTTTATAAATAATAGATTTATTATATTTTAAGAATTATGGGGAAGATTCAATAATAATTATTATATACATTAATTTTGATCAGGGATTTGTTCCTTGTATAGTTTGCATAAAAAATGAAATTAATAATTTTATTTTAAAAATAGGTAAAGACATTTAATATTTGTATAAACGTTATACAGAAGATCAAATATGTCCAGTATGATAAAAGCAAGTTTACTTTTTTCAATTTATTAATGAAATAAAATGAAATATTATACGTAACGGTAATTTATTTATTTTATTTAATTGTTAAATTTATAATTAATATTTATATAAATTATTTTTAATAAATTAATTGGTAAATTTAATGCAGTCAGCAAAATATTTTCCTATATAAGATATATCAACTCATATAAATACAATAGTAATATTAGTAACATAATTTAGTAATATTTTTTTACAATCTTTACCACAATCTTTACCACTTACTTAATGAATCTGAATTTTAATTCACTAGATTTATAATAAAAAAAAAAAGAAATTATTCAATTTAAAGATAGTTATCAACACTAGCTGATTATCTTTAATTACTAATTAGTACTAAGATCGCCAAATGTGTGCCAATTTGGGGATATTATTAGTCTTAAGCATTGAATGTATGGTGTATTTTAATAAAATGACATATTTTTCCAATATAAATCACAAGTTTAAACTGTTGTATAAAGAATAAATAATAATAAAAACTTTTTTTTATGTATATCCAGGGCATTTTCGTAATTTGTTCCCATCAATTTTCCAATTCATTCTTTGAAAATTTTCAACTTAGTGAATAAAGATAACGATCTTAAATAATTTTTCACTCAAAATCGCTCTTTTTGCTTCAATGGTGGCCATTACTCCATTTTAACACATGAAAAGCGCGGAAGCTACTTGGTAACATATTAATTTCCCAGCGCCACATTACACTGCAGCTAACAAACCTAACGACCTGGTGATGCCTCTTCCAAGCCATTAACTATAACGAAGCAATCACATGCCTCTGACCCTATCTGTGAATCTGCACCTGCTCAAAAGGGGGAAAATGATTACCGATTCATGTATGTTAATCTCCCTTGTCGGTTTCATTTAATACGAGTCAACTGAAATTTCTAACTCCGAAGGATTACGAGATGCACCGAAAATTAATACGCAAGATGATCTGATGCGAAATTATCGGGTTTGAGTTCGGATATCAAAGTTGTTTCAAGTGTGGACTGATTTATGCAGTTGTTGAAAGATTAAAGTTTGTGCATTTATTAAAAATTGGCAAAATTCTAATGTTTTTAATATTTATTAGGTTTGATATTTAATAATTTGGTTTAAACTGTGTTTATTGGTTTCAAATGGCAAATATATATTTAAGAAATTCTTCAAATATGAAAGATTATTTTTCCTTGTGACTTCTATATTTCAGGATCATCAAATGAAGAAAATTTAATGTAATTTTAACTGAATTTAATAATTAATAACCAGTTCAAGTTTAAATGAAAACTTGCACATAAAATGGCATGGTTAATGTTTAACATTATTTTAATGCAAAATTCCACTAAACTAACTAAGTTCTTACCATTTTATACTCTTAACTTACTGAATTATTACCAAACTAACTAAATTCTTACCTAACTAATTCCACCATCTTCAAAATTTTTCCACTAACTAAATTCTTACTAAACCAACTTCATACATTAGTTTGAGTACATAAATTTAAAAATCAGGTTTTTTTTCTTCGGAAAGTTAAGATAAAAGCTTTTATAAAATAGCAAGATATATTTCATATTGTTCAATTCATAACAATAAAATAAATTTTATAGTTCTACAGCAAAAAGCATAAAAATAAATTATTTTATTAAAAGAAAATTTAAAAAAAAATTAACTTTACTGACTGATATATCATGTGATGTGTTTCAGTATTTCAGCATTTATTTCTAAGATGTATGGGATCTAATATTTTCGAATGTGTTTATTACTTTTATGTTCCTATTTCTAATTTAATCTTTGCAGTTTTTCAAACAAATTTAGAAATATTTTCCTCAGAAAATTAAACAAAATCAGAATCTTCTACTTTAGAAGAACACTTACTATTCCAGTAATAGTTCACCAAATCCAATTGCTCCTTTTTCCTTATAGTCTCTCATTCCTTCCGGTAGATTATTTTCCACGACCAATGTGTTTTTTTCCTGCTATTTTTGTATTTGTTTTTGTACCCTTTCCCTTTATTCTTTTGATCTTAGATGTCT
This sequence comes from Caerostris darwini, assembly GCA_021605075.1. Classification (NCBI taxonomy): domain Eukaryota; kingdom Metazoa; phylum Arthropoda; class Arachnida; order Araneae; family Araneidae; genus Caerostris; species Caerostris darwini. The sequence continues at coordinate 134,683 of BPLQ01012850.1, read as the reverse complement.
TTTGTTCAGGCAGTTCATAAAAGTATATGAAGATTATTTTGACCAGATGTCAACGATTTGAAACAATAAACTATTGGTGTAAGACAATATTTTGAAACGACATTATATAAAACATCAATAAATATTTTTTATAAATAAATTTTCTTACAAAAATAGAAATTTTTTTCTCCTTACCTATACTCTTTAAATTTTGTATTCTTCAATCGATTAATAATTTATTATTCTTGTAGCAAATTTTGTATAGTATTACGTTATATTTTAAGTGCTCGTTTCTGAGTGGCAACCTACTCGGGCAATGTGATGGTAGACAAGGATTCGAATCCTGAAAGCTGTGGGAGTAGAAGGAGTGTTTGGTAAATTTTGTTTAAAAATAACTTTCGATGATTATTATGACTTTAAGAATCAAGCTGAAAATAAATAGATTCAATAATAAACATATATCTTTGATTATTCTTTGAATATCATCGTCTTTCCCACACATTTAGTACTCTAAATGTTATGTCAGTGTTATGTTAAGTGGTCTGTTATGTTAATTTTACCTATAAGCTTATAAGTTTATCCTTTGTAGATGATTGTACACATATTAACTTACAGTTTCTTGCAAATTTGTCGATTTTTTTTAAAATCAAATTTGTACAGTTTATCTTTTAAATACCTACTACAGATCTTTTATATACCCCCCCCAAAAAAAAAAAAAAAAAACATGATTATTATATTTTATGCATTATTCGATCATTTATTTGATATTATTAATTATTCATTGGGTCATTTTAACAATACTCTTGCTTAGGAGAAAATATATTTAATTCTCATTTTAAAATTTTAAAAGATATTAAGGTTTTTTTTTTTTTTTTCTCAATGAAATAGTTATTGGAAATTAGCATGTTATTTTTTCCATATTAAAATTTATTAATAGTTAACTTTATAAAATTTATTACAGTTAACTGAGCATTAAAATGTTCAATGTATTTATTTTAATAAGGATCTCGTCTGATTTAAATTGTGGCCACTGATAGTATTTATTTCATTCAAAATAACTGTTATTTTTTAAATCAAAATAATTTAATATTTCAAGAATCGGAATTTTCTTTTTAGAATTCTTTTTTCGAAAAAAAATTTTTTTTATTACTATTTGGATATTATAGTTTTTTATATCTTACTAAAGCAACTTCATACATTAGTTTCAGTAAATAAATTTAAAAATCAAGTCTGTGTTTTTTTGGAAAGTTAAGATAAAATATTTTATAAAATGGCAAGATATTTCATATTGTTCAGTTCATAACAATAAAATAACTTTTATATTTCTACAGCAATAAGCATGAAAATAAATTATTTTAGGAGAAAAAAAAAAAATAACAAACTAACTTTATTAACTGATATATCATGTGATGTATTTCAGTATTTCAGCATTTATTTCTGAGATGTTTGGGAGCTAATATTTCCGAATGTCTTTATTACTTTTATGTTCATATCTCTAATTTAATCTTTGCAGTTTATCAAACAAATTTAGAAATATTTTCCTCAGAAAATTAAACAAAATCAGAATCTTTTACTTTAGAAGAACACTTACTATTCCAGTAATAGTTCACTAAATCCAATTGCTCCTTTTTCCTTATAGTCTCTCATTCCTTCCGGTAGATTATTTTCCACGACCAATGTGTTTTCTTTCCTACTATTTTTTTATTTTTTTTGTACCCTTTCCTTTTATTCTTTTGATCTTAGATGTCTTTTGTTCAGGCAGTTCATAAAAGTATATGAAGATTATTTTGACCAGATGTCAACGATTTGAAACAATAAACTACTGGTGTAAGACAATATTTTGAAACGACATTATATAAAACATCAATAAATATTTTTTATAAATAAATTTTCTTACAAAAATAGTAATTTTTTTCCCCTTACCTATACTCTTTAAATTTTGTATTCTTAAATCGATTAATAATTTCTTATTCTTGTAGAAAATTTTGTATAGTATTACGTTATATTTAAGTGCTCGTTTCTGAGTGGCAACATACTCGGGCAATGTGATGCTAGACAAGGATTCGAATCCTGAAAGCTGTGGGAGTAGAAGGAGTGTTTTATAAATTTTGTTTAAAAATAAGCTTCGATGATTATTATGACTTTGAGAATCATGCTGAAAATAAATAGATTTAATAATAAACATATATCTTTGATTATTCTTTGAATATCATCGTCTTTCCCACACATTTAGTACTTTAAATGTTATGTCAGTGTTATGTTAATGTCCTCTTATGTTCAAACATACGATAATTATGAAAAGGTGTTATCTTTACGATAAATATACAAAAAAAACCCTAAAACTTTTTATACAATTTTATATTGAAAATTAATTGTTTTACCTTATTGATCGACTTCTCTAGATAAAATTTATTAAGCAGCATGCATTCCAAGACATTACAATATATCTTTCATTTTCTTTGTCATCGTATTTAGTACTCTGTTATGTCAGAATATAATGTTTTTATGTTCAAACATATCTTATGAAAAGGTAAAATAAATATACAAAAAAAACCTAAAACTTTTTATACAAAACTTAAGACATTTTTCTCTAGATAAAATTTTTTTTCTGAATGGATTAATACAGCCATATAGCTAAATACTTATCTCTCTTCGATTGCATTAAAGACATATTATTTTTTTTGTCCTCCAAACTACTATTCAGTAGTGAGGAAATTAGTGACCAAATCATAGAATTCACAGATAATGCAAGCGAGGCAGAATTGATATTTTTTGGTAATTTAATCCATTAAGTAGCCTGAACAAGGCATATATAGTAGAATTTAAACTGATTATTCTTATTCTTTCTGATCTTTCCAGAAAATTGCGCAATGAGATATGAATCATGAGGCAATTAGGCTGAAAATTCGGTTTTGCGTTCATTTTTCGTAATACTCTTGATATCAATATTTCTTGGATAATTTATAGTTTTATTTGTTCCTTTTCAGATATTAAAAAGTTTATAACATTATGTAAAGCACAGACAAGTAGACCAAGACCTACAGTTCAAAGTGGATTCCGAACAACTAACAAACATCCATGCCACCCCCAGGATTTGAGCCTAAAGCCTGTGATACAAAAGGTCAGAGCGCTAGTCAATTAGCTATTCTCTTCTGGGATCACTTCATAACTTCAGATGTACATATATCGTATGGAAGTTCATAGACGAAGGAAGGTTCTAAGAAATTAATATTGATTCATAATTTCAAAAATATAAATTTTTAAATTTATGCTATTGTATTAACTTTAATCAATACAGAACTACTCTAAAAATTTTAAATAAACTGAAAATGTTATTTTGCTTTGATGCAAATATTTTACCATTGCCAGCTAGATTAAGAACGATCTTCCACAAGAGATAACATCTTTTCCTCCTAAACTATTTCCATGATATTTACTCTCTATTAGCAGCGATCCTTCTTTCTGTCATACCTCCCGAGGCACGCGTACTTCAATCAAAATAAATTACACTTGACAATAAGTCGGCTATATCGACCAGTTAACTTTCCATTCATTTCTGGGAGCTCTAAAGTAACTTATTAGGTCCAAAACTCGTCGCACTTCATATGGGCAAAGTTTCGCCAAGAGCAGATTTCAGCACTTCTGGGAGCACCAAATAACTTCAAATATACATGTACCGTATCAAAATTTATGGGTGAGCAGAGGTTCTAAGAAATTAACGTGATTCATAATTTCAAAAATAACAAATAATATAAAAATAAAAGTCAATTCCTACCATTTTTCACCATATTGCGGAAAAGTCCGTCACAAATAAAGTTAAAATTTTCCTCATCCATCTGGCGCCATCCATTATTAGATACATGCAACTTAAATCTAAAAAAAACTAAAATTAATTAATTAATTAATATTTGCAAAAAAATGTATTAACACAAAGTGTCATCCACTACAAGTTAAAATAAATGTATTTGAACTTGAGTGGATGAATAAAAAGTATTTCATTACCGATTGAAAATTTGAACAAGATATATATAAGGAGAGTGTGAACTAATAATAGGAATTGAGAAAGGAGGATTTAAATTTCTATTATTGTTTTTGATTTAATCGACAGATAACAACTGCTAAGATTTTAAATAAATGGAAAATGTTGTTTTGCGTTGATGTATAGCAAATATTGCCAGCTAGATTAAGAACGATCTTTCACAAGAGATAACATCCTTCCATCCTAAACTATTTCCATGATATTTACTCTCTATTAGCAGTGATCCTTCTTTCTGTCATACCTCCCGAGGCACACGTACTTCAATCAAAATAAATTACACTTGACAATAAGTCGGCTATATCGACCAGATAACTTTCCATTCATTTCTGGGAGCTCTAAAGTAACTTATTAGGTTCAAAACTCGTCGCGCTTCCTCTGGGCAAAGTTTCGCCAAGAGCAGATTTGATTTACCACGCTCTGCTCCCAAATTAGAAAGTCGAAACAAATTAATGAGCCCCAGGCCATTAATAATGATGTCAATCGCAAAGAGCTTGTTCCAGGAAACTTAATAACGATTCGCAATCCTAACTGTACAATGCAGACAGTCGGTCTTCATTTTATAATGAGTGAATGTAATAGGATTGGAGCAAGAATGGAGCGATTTCGTTGCTAAATTTTCAGCAAGGTTCCTCATTAAAAAGTGCAAGCTAAATTTAAGTAGATCGGGATCATTCTTCTCAATAACTAGTCTTTTAGGATAATATGCTTCGATTTTATTCTGGGCCATCTATTTAAATAAAGGTGAATGTTACATTTACGAATGCAAGACATTTTAAACAGTTGTATAAATTTAAAAGTATATTTCATTTAAAATTCATTTTTGTTGAAAAAGTAGAATTTTAAAGTAATAAAGTTTGGCACAATTTAAATTCATTATTTTCTCTGAACTATTTTAAATCTTATATAATTCAGAAGAAAATGCATATAAAATTAGCCTTTTTTTATGTAAGTTCTGGCATTTTCATTAAAAACGAAAATCATTAAAACAAAAGTAATAACAAAGTATTTTATTATAAAGGGTATTCTCAATATACAACAAAATATATAGATGTAATGATTAAAGCTGAAATATCGTTTGATAGTGGAGGAAATACTGTTCATTCTATACGAATATTTAACAAATATAATTTCAAAATTTTAAGAAGAATTGCAGGTAAATGAGAAATGAGAAATTATTTTAATTTTCCAGTTGATTATCATAATTTTTTTTTTAGAATTTATTTTATCGTCGAATGAATCGGTATTTTTACCCGTATATATATATATATATATATATACCGGTATTTATACCAGTATATATCGGCATTTAAACTACTCGATAACATGATTCGTCAAATATCGTAGTATTTATTTCATATTTTTCTACTAATTTTCATTCGAACATGCGCATTGCCACGGAGCGATTGTCGTTTTCCCAACGAAAAGAATTAACAGTTATATTGCTGTTTGGACAGCAATTACAGAAAAAATAATTTTTCGGTACATAGACAGTTTAATTGGCCGCTAAATCACTCTTGGAAAGTTTTTTATTCATTTATTGGGTGGTTATCAAATTATTTCCAAATGAGTGGATTAAACAGAAATTTTACCTTTTTTAAGTTCGAAGTTTTAATTGATTTAGTTATTTACAAGTGAAAATAACAAATTCTATTCACTTTCAAGTTAGTGTAGCAGAAGTGTTGATGCAAAACTTTAATTTTATTATTGTGACAATTGAAAAACATCTAAGAATTTTTGCATATTCCTTTTTTAAATTGCTCATGCATCTACCCATTTTTTTATTTGCATACAAGTTTTATTACTTCATCTGTTAATCTGTTATTTATTCATTTGTTGAATCTATTTTAGCTTCATTTGATTTAATTGTTATAACTGGTTCACCAATGCATTGTAAGTAATTCAGATTTAAAGCTAAAATCCTTATTGATACATATATTTTTAATGCTAATTTTTGTTTTAAAATTAGTTTGAATTTAATTAGCTCTGAAGCGCTTATGTCTTAGATCTTAGTGCAGAACTTAATACCTTCAACAACTTTAATTCGCAGGTAAACAACTTTTTAATACACAAAAGCTACAGTGAAATTTTCTTCAAGGTTAATACTTCTAATCTTTTAAATTCAATTCTGACTATTTCGAAATAGCGGAAAAGTCCAAATTGCAGTTTAAAGGAAAAATATACTTGGCGACTTTTCGTTGTTGCAAACAGGATATAAGTTGCCAAATATAATAAGAAGTGTTTTTATTAATTAATAATTTTTTTTTCTAAAACTAGTTTCTCCGCTTGACTCGGTATCATGATTCGATGATTTTTAATTATTATAATTATTAATAACTATTGTTCTTTTATCTATTACTTATATTTATTTATTTAGAAGTATTAATTTCTATATTGCTTTCCCTATCAAAAACAAACCAATTTATTTTCTATAGTTTTTCAAAGGAATATTCGTGGTAACACATATTAGTCACGTTTTTTTAACTTTATGAAAGCTTGCTAAGTAGATACACTTTCATTTCTATAAATATATTTTTAATTTTTATTGCTGAAAATGAAAACAAATAAGCAAACATTGTTTTTTTTTCCTGTTATTCTTCTTAACATCCTTCAACACGACGAGTTTTACTTTTGGGACAAGACCTCCGAAGCCTACTCATGGTTACGGGCCATGACGGAGAATACAATACGGAATTTTTTCCCAGATTCAGAATACCATGTTAAATTCTTTATTGACGCAAGGTTTAACTTGAACAGTACCTAAAAATTTTATGACCTATTGGCTGCTATCTGTCAGAGATAATATTATACAAAAAAAAATATCCAAAAATCTCTTTTTAAACATTTTTATGGGATATAAAGTTAGTCTCCTAGTTATTCTCGTCAGCCCGAGACCTGATATCAGCATCCATTCATCATGCTTACAGATCAACAAGTACATAAAATATCTTGTATATGTAATTTTTTGTGCTTCTAAATGTTTTCAGTAATTTGTTTCCATTAACGACATACTCCTTTTGTCCATTTTTCAAATTACGGTTTGCAAAATAGAGCTTATTTTTATCATTACCGTAATGTGGTAAGGTTGCACTTTAGTTAGAAACGCGACCGTATTTTGGCGCGAGGTTGGAGATAAAAAAAATCTCAAAATAATAATAATAATAATAAAAACAAAAACAAATAAATAACAAAAATAAAGGCTTGAATTGTTTTGTCACTCTATGGTTATTTTTTACACACTTGTAGCTAGACAGCGATCTAAAGTTTAAAGTGGATTCTGAATCAATAACAAACATCCATGATACTATCAGGCTTCGAACCTGAAGACTGTGATACCCAAATACTCAGAAAAATAAAAATCGTTGCTCCCTAAATTGAGAATTAGCTTTAGTTTCGAAAAAATTGTTAATGCTTGAATTTTTTTTTAAATTTCAAAATTCTGTCAAATTACATTGTTAAATTATGTCAAATAACAAATTACATATCAGCTTCGTTTTTACCATATTATAGTTTTTCTACTAAAGAGATAGCAACAAAACAAATAAAACACTTTTCAATACGATAATCAATCATGTTTGTTTATATTCTCATTCGAAACGCGTGAATGAAATCCGGCGATTTCGTAATAAGTTGCTCAAATTCCGGATAGGAAATATAACCATCTGTGTCCAAATCAGCTTCCAAAAAGACGTAATCGATAATCTCTTCACACTCCAAGTCGGAAAGTTCATTATCGGATTTCAGGCGATTAAGGAGTTCTCGGATATCTCCTCGCGAAAACATATCATCATCGTCGAAATCGTAAATCCTGAATGCGTAGGAGGTCTTCACATTGATAGGCGCTTCCTCACAAAACACAGACATCATGTCCAAGAACTCTTCAAAGGTGATAATGCGCATCTGCGAGCAAAATACCTTTATTATTCTGTCCAAGAAAGGATTAACCGTCAATTCTGGCATGAGAGATAAGTAACTTTGTGGCAATGCAGGATTTTTTGGATCTTGCATATTAGGTTCATAAGAACAGAATTGCTTGTACAACTTAAGAATCTGTTTCCTTGATAAATACGTTAGTTTTTGGAAATCAATCAATTCTTCTTCCTCAAACACTTCATGATTTTTCATGAGTTTTCGAACATGAACTAAAGGTCGTGTTACTTGATCCATTACTCTTGCAGATATGTTACCCTCGTCGATCTTAATGCAATAGTAAACTATAATCAACAAAAAAGATAAGGGAAGTTATAAATATTATTATAAATTCCACATTTAACTAATTGGATGGTATTTAAATATTTAATCATTAAGTTCTGCACGCTTTTACATAAAACGTTGCCACATACATTTTAGAAATTAGTTGTATGATTTGAAAGACTATTGTTATATTATTTAAATATATATTTTTTTTTAATTTCTGCGTGCCAGAATCTCTTTTGTTTGCATGTACTTTCATTTACCTAAGCACAAATGATTTATATACCACAATCTTTAATGTATTTATAAACAATTAATTTAAATTAATTTTCCTCTGAACAGGAGCTTTTAAAATTGTTGAATTTCAATTTATGAAAATTATTTTGGAAGTCTTATGTACTGACATATCAGCTTAACAAACGTAATTTCTAAGAGTACGCTTGCCTATTTAAGAAAAAGCTAATGTCGAAAAGACGAAAATAACCTAATATTGTGAGGTTCGTTCATATGCTGCATGTTTCTCATCACTCGCCTAAGTCATGCCAAAATAATTATTTGACATTCCATTTGATGTATTGTTAAGTAGTAATCATGGCATCTTTTTGTACTAACTTTCAGGCAAATGTTTTTATTTAAACAAGAAATGCGTTTTTAAATGCTATACAGAAATATTATCATTCCTCTTATTTTCCAATAATCAAACATTTAATACAATTCAGTGATTTAATAATAAAATTATATTGTGAGAGATACATAATAATTCAAATGTTTGTCTCCTTGCGTAATGTAAGGAAATGTTTTAAACAATTTTTCTTTCACCAATTAACTGCTACCTAGCCTTTCACCTAATTCCAGCGTAATGATGGTTATGGTATAAGGAACACATTTTTTGGATAAAAATGTTATATCTGCCCAAAATTTGTTTTCGATAATTAAATCACAGTGAGTACAAATTTGAAGTGTACTAGAGCATTGATGGTAATCATGATTGACACCTATGGTGTTATGTATGAGTAATCTTAGAATACTGGTAGGTAGGAACCATTTAGTGGACAGTCTGTTGGGTTTCTCAATTAGAGAAGAAAACACGTTCGAAGCTGACGGAAGCAGCCAAACCAAAGGCTGTTGCGTCTACAAAGGGGATTGACATAAACATGATAAATCCATAGACTCAAAAGTCCTTTTCTTGGTATTGTGGAGGCTGCTGGAAAATTATAATCCAAGTAGATACCAGCTCCAGGATTGTTATTAAAATTAATATTGATCGAAAACATTCAATCTCGGAAGCGGAAATGGCAACCCTTTTTAACACATGTTAACACATGTAAACTAATAATAATAATCAACATCGATGATGATGATCATTAGAATGCCTGTGCATTAGTAAGGCAGTAAGATATTATTTTTGAATTTAGATACTAATTATTTCGGGTAGTGTTAAGATATTTGTAACAAATTAACTGATTGCATACAGGACAAATTTTGAGAATAGTATACAGACCAAATCAAGCTCTTTTTACTGTAGAATTAATTCTATACTATAGATGAATCTCATACACGAAATTCTGGAACTGTTCCCACAAAATAAATTCAAAATGTGAGATGGGGCGATCCTTGTGGCCACTTCGCTTCAATTTATTGATGAAGTATTGCGCATTATGGGTTGATGCTTCATCCTGATGGAACCACATACACTCCACATATACTCTGAGATTTCTACGTGAAAATCTTCTGGCAAGTTGGCAAACAACTTTTGCAGAAACAATATATTTTCTCTGTGAAAGAATCGAGGCAAAACTTACGATTGCTTATGATACCTGTCGAAACATTAATGAAAAGATGTCCCTGTTGAGCATATGGATTTACATTCGTCCACAAATTTTCATTCCAAAATTTAAATGCATCTTTCTGTATATTCATCCCTGAAAAGTAAAAATGGGGCAAAGTCGGGAAGTATTTAACTCTGCTGGGTGAAATTCATAAAAATTAGATAATATAATGAAATAGGTGCTTTGTTGGATATGGTATGTATGAGTAAGCATCTGCCATGCTGAAGATGGTGCTATAGCAAGATCGCGGCCCAGAACTCGCATATTTGACTTAACTGCTATCATACTCGAAATAATCTATTCCACAACTTATGTTCTTACACAACTTGTATCCAATAAACAAATGTTTCCTATAGACATCAATTCATATGAGCAGATGTTTTAGAATTGGTTAATTACCTATTAGGAAAATTCCTTTATATTATTTGTTCTATGCAATATTATATGTAGACATACTATTTTAGTATTATTAAAACTGATCCATTTTCCTATACTTTAAGACTGCAACTAATGATTTTACACTGGAAGAGTTAAATTTCTGGTGCCGACACTTCCCTGCGACGTAAATTTGCATAATTTATTGTTCTTTTCCCATTAATTCATAACAAGACTGATGAATAAGGTTTGAAAATTAGGCAATGATTCAATGTCTTTCTGTTTTATTTCTCACCATAAATTCTATGGTCAAAATAACTTTATGTAGTAAATAGTATAGTCATCTCAAAATTTGTACTTTATACAATCAATTATAAATAATATTTTAGATGCGATTACAAATTTGTCATATTTGTTAAAGAAATTGCAACACATTGATGTTTTTGTTTCTCGAACAAAGAATAGAATACAATTTAAAATAATTGATTTTAAATATAGTAATCTCATTTCGAAAAACATTTTTTTAAAGAAATTATTAAGCCTACATAAAATAAATTATGAATAGCATTTAATTAGTGCATATTTAACATATATTTAGGAATATTTGCAACTTTTGACGACATTTAACAATTAATTAACGCATTATGCAGTGTCTGTATTTGAGGTTTTAATTAAATAGAGTACAAATGATATCAGCGAATGAACATTAGAATCCACAACATCCATGTAAGACGCAGATTCCAGCTGAGCATTTAATGTCTTTTCTGTAAGAACATAGTTTTAAATTAATAAAAATTATTTAAATATTTTTTTTTACAAAACTACGGGTTTATTAATCTACAATCAATGAGAAATTTTCGTTTGTAATTGAAAAGGAGATCCTGACTAAATAGAAATTTTTTTATCTTAATTTTTATTTAATCAATTAAGAATTACACAATTTTATTTAACGATTAAGAATTTGTTGTATTCTACTTTGATTTGCAGATTAACAGAATTATATTTATATAATTTATCCTGTTAGCTTTCAGCCATATAATATGTATACCATAATACGATGTATGCAAATTATTAACTAATTAAATTAGTAAATTGTTAATACAGATTCCCTGTATTCAAAACAGTTTTAAAAATGCTAGTAGTATGCTGAGAGTGGACCAATAACACCATAGACCAGAAAAAATGTCCATTTGAGCTCTAACAGAAAGTCGGATTTACTCCAAAGGGCTATGGCGAAGATAGTGATGCAGTATTGCAGCCCTTTCACGGTGCACCTTGGATTATGCAAAAGCTGCTTTCTTCAACTATAATTTAAAAACAATACTTCTTGGGAAATACAAAATAATTGAACTACAATAAAATAATCGATATTCAAAATGATTAACAAGTGAGTTAGTTTGAAAAATTAGTATGTTTTAAAAGTATGAGATAAATATTATTTCATTTAGTGCATTAAATAAATATATACATAAATGTGAAATACTTAATGCATCTGAATCATATTCTTTGGAAAGAAATGAATACAAAAATAAAATATATATTTAAAAGACTTTTATTTAATTATTTATACAATTTCAGTGCAACTAAGACTAATATTATTGCACAAAAAATAAAATCGATAATAAAAGAAAAGTTTTATTTCTTTGTTTTAAAAGGAAAATAAACCTAAATAAAGAAACTACTTCTTCTGGAATGGGATCGATACAAGCTACACATTATTTTATATTTATTTAGAAAAAAAAAAGTCCTTGAAAAGGATAAAATGTTTTTAAAGTGCTGTAAAAGTTTTAGATTCGTTATTTAGTAACAATCTTCTGAGTGTTTTATTTCTGGTGACATAAAAAAAAGAATACAGTAAACTCCTTTCAAAATGCATTAGTCATATGTTTCTGCTTCTAAATAAATTTTATTAAGACGGTTAACAAAATTTTTAAACATTAGCTTATTCATTAATAAAATAATCCACTGTATTACGCATTTCTAAGATGACAAAATATATGTATTTTCCTTCAAAATAATTAACTAATTTCATATCTTAATGGAACTTTATTTCATTAAGCTTATAGGTCAATTATAAGTTATGAAATTAATATTTTAATAACCAGGCAGATATTTAAAAATTCCGTTAACTAATATAAGTTTTTAAGGTATTTCATTAATACACTGAAGTGACAAAAGTCATGGGATAGCAATATGCAAATTTTCAGATGGCAGTAGCATCACGTAGAACAGGTATAAATGCGCAGTGCTTTCGCAGAGCTTTCATTTCTGTTCAAGTTATTCATGTGAAGAGGTTTTGACGTGATGATGACCGCACGACGGGAATTAACAGACTTTGAACGCGGAATGTTAGTTGGAGCTAGGCGCATGGGTCATGCCATTTCGGAAATCGTTAGGGAATTCAACATTCCCAGATCCACTGTGTCAAGAGTGTGCCGAGAGTATGAAATTTCAGTCATAACATCCCACCATGGACAGCGCAGTGGTCGACCGCCTGCACTTAACGACCGAGATCGGCGACGTCCGCAAAGAGTCGTAAATTCTAACAGACAAGCAACACTGCGTCAAATAACCACAGAAATCAATGTGGGACGTTCAAGGGACTTGTCTGTTAGAACTGTGCTGAGATATTTGGTTTTCTTGGGCTATTCCAGCAGAAGACCGACTCGAGTGCCTTTACTGACAGAATGACATCGCTCGCAGCGACTCTCGTGGGTACGTGAGCATATCGGTTGGTCCCTAGATGAATGGAAAACCGTGGCCTGGTCCGATGAGTCACGATTTCAGTTGGTAAGAGCTGATGGTAGGGTTCAAATGTGGCGCAGACCCCACGAAGCCATGGACCCAAACTGTCAGCAAGGTACTGTTCAAGCTGGTGGTGGCTCCGTAATGGTGTGGGCTGTTTTTTCATGGCATGGACTTGGTCCTCTGGTGCGACTGGACCGAACATTGACTGGAAATGCTTATGTTCATCTACTTGGAGATCACTTGCAGCCATTCATGGACTTCATGTACCCAAACAAAGATGGGATTTTTATGGATGACAATGCGCCATGTCACCGGGCCACAACTGTTCGCGATTGGTTTGAAGAACATTCTGGACAATTCCAACGAATGGTCTGGCCACCTAGATCGCCCGGCATGAATCCCATCGAGCATTTATGGAACATCATCGAGAGGTCTGTTCGTGCCCAAAATCCTGCACCATCAACGCTTTCGCAATTATGGACGTCTATCGAGACAGCATGGCTCAATATTCCTGCAGAAGACTTCCAATGACTTGTTGAGTCCATGCCACGTCGAGTTGCTGCACTACGCCGGGCGAAAGGAGGGCCGACACGATATTAAGAGGTATCCCATGACTTTTGTCACTTCAGTGTATATCATAAATTAAATGTATTTTTAAGTGAAAAGATTTGATGTAAAATTGTTTTTATGAATTAAAATATTGAATACTCAGATGTCTAATTAAATTCAAGTAATAATGATGTATTTTTTTAAAAATATTATTCAAGTAAATCTTTAGATAAATGAGAATGAGAAATAAGAAATCTTCAGATAAATATATTGTCTAGACTAAGTAAATTGTATTGCTATAGCAACATATTTCGAAATTGTGGTCATTTAAATTTTTTCGCTATCAGTGAATATTTGGTTTGGTTATTTCTTTACTCATTTTGTAATAATAAGTTTTTGTCTTTTAATATCAATTGCTGCATCGAGCTACATCATAATAAGCTGCATCGAGCTGCATCATAATAAGCTGCATCGAGCTGTATCATAATAAGCTGCATCGAGGAAACCGTGTAAGTCCACATTAAATAGATTTCATTATATGCTTTACTTTAATTTTTGTTTGAAATATTTCGATAAAGTTTAAAAATTGTAATTCAGAAAATTTCAAAGAAAACGTTGTTTAATTTATTGTATAACGGAACTTTAATTGCTCATTTCTCCTTTCTACTGAGCTGTAAACCTTGATATTGTTTTTAAAAATTATTATTATTCTTTTTATATCATATTAAAATTCTTACAAATTTTGATATTGCCATAAAACGATAATGTGGGCAGGAAAAATAGATAATTTCAAAAGTCGACTGAAACAATATTTTATTATCACTTAAGAAAATTATTATATTTTATACTATGCACAGAATGACAGTGATGATATTAATTTACTCATGAAGTTTGATTAAGATTTGTTGGATGATCATTGATGTTTTTAAGCAGTACCTTCACGTGCTCCCTTACCCTCCTTCGCTAGACCCAACATTCAACGCCTTTGGCCTTGGAAATGAAGCTTTTTCTCTTTCTCCAAACTACGTGCACTATAGCACAACCTGGTAGTACCCGCTACCTGATGAACAGCTGAGAGGCAAATTCCTACAACGTTCAACCATCGACGTTTGAGGTTCTTCCAACACTGAAAGAATAAAAGAACAATAAAGTACAGAAGCAAAAAGAAAAAAGGAGATATAGTAGAAAAAAAGAAAGGTTTTAAAGGATAACTCGTAGGTTGCAAATCTGGTAGGCGAGTTTCATGCACCCTAGTCCCATGGAAATTGCTTCAGGTCCGTCGTAAGATCCTACTTTTGATGCGTCATAGCGAATATGTTGCTTGAACTTGCCCACTTTGTAAAATACTAAGAAATTGCGTCATAGTTTGAGTTCTACTCCAAACTGGGTTCTCTTTATTGTTATTAAATTCATAATTTTGTAGATTAGAGCAATTTTACGACGCCGGTTATATTGGTGTTTATTTTCTTCATACACTTTGTAGATATTCGCTTCGGCATCTTTTTCTCTTGAATTATGGAACGTTTGAATTTTTTGTCAATGCTTCTTTTGATTATTTAATCAGTCTTGTTCCTAAACTTCACAAAAGGAGCGAATTTAATAGATCTACTCATGGTGTTGGTGATGAATCGTTGAATATGGGACAACACAAACCATCTAATATAGGACCAATCTGATATAGGAAAAAGTATTCCATATATCCTTTCAATCTGATATAGAAAAAAGGATTCCATATATCCTTTCAATCTGATATAGGAAAACGGATTCCATATATCCTTTCAATCTGATATAAGAAAAAGGATTCCATATATCCTTTCAATTGGCTCTTGACTCTCCAATTGTTATTTCACAGTGGTGAAATGCTTCATCTTTTCAATAGTCATCAAAGTAGGTGAATGCCATTGGTGAAAGAACATTGTCCCAAAAATTCTTAAAGAATTTCAGTATGTATCTTATTGGATCTTCTTCATCTTCGTTCTTCCTGTTTGCTCTTCTCAGCATTCTTTTGCAGGAAAAACCGTGTTCCGTCTAATTTTCTGCACTTCTGTGTTTTTTCCATTTGCTTTCCTACATCCTTCATAAGAGTGCAGATTTTTCCTTCTCCTTAAAGAAAAAGTAATTACCAGCAAGAATTAAGGGAATTACTTAATTAAAATGCTTCCTTAATGTCCGTGTTGTTGACACGGAAATGTGTTTCGTCTTGTTAGAAAAGTGAAATTATACAATGTTGAAAGTGCTGCTTAAATTTATATTTTACCAAATTCATAATTGCACCGCTTTATTGTAGATAGATTTTGTATATTTTTAATGTGAATACAATTGTGTGTTGTGGATAATGATAATTGTCAGTATTAACTTCTCTTAGATGTGCCTTTATTTGCACGTTTCTTGACGTTCATGGATATATATTGGCTCGATAAGAATCATTTATCCATTAAATTGAAATAATACAAAATACAAAATTTAATACAAAATCATCAATTAACTGCTAGAAGACACTATATATCATTATCAAGCTTAATCTGTCCACAAGTTATTTGAGCTGAAACAGGTTTTAGCATTCACCTAAAACCACAATAAATGTGAAAACATATTACGAAAAAATAAGTATAAATTGTAAAATAATTTAAAACACATAATATTATTTTTAAAAATTTCAGATATTTTAATAATATCTTATTTTATCATTTATTATTTCACATTTAATACTTTCTCATTAAACTTTCTCATAATTTTTATATTAATAATATTGAACATAATTGTACGAAATTAATGATAAAAACTAAATATATAACATAATTTTAATTTAATAAGGATTGTTAATAAACCAACTTATTCATTATATATAATTCATTTTACTTTAAATATTACATTACATTTTTATTAGTATGTGGTAACTGTTTTTATATTCTTACAAGAAAAAGTAAGAAATTTCAAAAGAATATTTATTAACGTAAAACAAACAGCAATTGTAATAACAAATGATTTACAAAACGGTATTATAAGTTATAATTATTCAAAATAAAATATATAATCAATAAGAAACTATCGACAACAAATTTCCTATTTCAAGTAAACAAAAATCTTTAAGACTTTTCATCAATTCACATTTAATTTCAAGAACTGTTAATCAATTTCTCTACATTTCTATTTGACTGTGCAAAACTGAATAGCATAAAATTAGTTTGCAATATTTAACACACCACAAATATAAATATTTTAGTTAAACGTTGAAAGTTATTTTTGTAACTCCTTAAACAACAAGTCCAGTAATTCGAAATTGTTAAGAATTTCCTTTTAAAAGCTAATCTAAGAGCTGGAATAGGATGAAAAAGCAAGAAAGAAAGTCCATTGCAATTTGTCCGTTTCCCTCCAGGGCGGGCTATCTCCTTTAACCTAGTTAGGTTTCCGCTGAACTTGCTCTCTCAATAGCATTAGATCACTTATCACTGGCGGCGATGATGTACCGCTTATCTCCTGCTGCTATTTCTTCCAGAAGGGTCACTCTGGTTACTTCTAGTGGTCAGGAATAAGGTTGATTGAACAATATTTTATTCCGGAATGACTGGGGAAAGTAATGTGCGATTTCACCTCAATATTGATGTTTTGGATCTCTCTCACTCTCACTATTTTAACAACGTGAAACTTTTTTAATGCTTATTATGTCATTAGCAAAATATTGTACTATTATACTATATTATACTATTAACAAAATATTATAATAGCAAAAATTCTCTTTGATAAATTTCCCATTTATAATTGAATGTTTGTAGGAATGGAACAGTTTGTTCTGTTGATAGTGCTTTCGAATTGCGAATTATTGGATAATTGATTAAAATTAAGACTTCTAGTGGTCATAAATAAGGTTGATTGAACAATATTTTATTCCGAAATGACTGGAGAAAGTAATGCTCAATTTCATCCCAACATCGCTATTTTGGATTTCTCTTTCCCCTCTCTCTACTAACTAAGTGAAACATTTTTTAATGCTTATGATGCCATTAGCAAAATATTATAATAGTACAAATACTCATAGATAAATTTCACATTTATAATTATATGTTCGTAAGCATTGACTATTTTGTTCTGCTGAGAGTGCGTTTGAGTTGCGAATTATTGGAATAATTGGTTAAGATATTGATGTTGCAATAAAACCGGAAACAGAAAATAGGCATGATAAATCATTATATCGGAAGTCTTTGTGTTGGGCTAGAAGATGTACATAGATTGGTGTAATACCATTCTTAGATGATATTTGTGTGGTATCAAACCAAATTATATTATTGCATAATATTACTGACGTTCATTTCAAATTGTAATGATTTTTTTTTGTACATTGTAACAAGTCAAGTGCCCCATCGTACACCTTAATTAACACTAAATCTGATACCCATATAATTCAGTTGTAATTCAAATTATCTTGTAGATGTAATGATCTTTTATATTTATATAGAATAAAAAAAACCAAGATTTAAAAAAATATGTTTATTTATTATTTTATAATTAACAAATTATTTTTATTCATTAATTTAAATTATTATCAAATATTATTTCAAATTATTAAAATTTTATTATTTATTCATATTAATTATTAAAAAAATATTTTATGATGAAATTATTTTAAATAAAATTTCTTTAATGTTATCTATCTCAATTTTTTTTTTTTATCAATAATCATCTTAAATTACAATTATGACCACTTTGAAGAAAAATTTGAGTTCAAATCATGAACGTGTACTTCCTCATAAAAAATTTATTCAAACTAATTCTGGATGGGCTCTCTATCAAAATTTTTAAGGCTTGAATATATTCTTAGATTTCGTTAATATAGTTCAGTTCTTCTAGACAGTGTAATTATGAAATTCAGATACGATCAAATAACAGACTGCATATTTTCTGTGTAAAAATTTTACATTAAGAAAATAAATATAACTTTTACGAATTTATTATCATAATCTAACTTTGTAGAAATTTTTTTTTCTTTAAAACTATGATTTTACACAAGCGTAATAATTGGGTATGTTAATGTAGAAAAAATGAAACAATATAAAAGTAAGATAAGCCTGTATCTATAATTTATTACAAGGATTGAGATAATACACATTTAGTTGAAATTAAAAAACTAAAGTAGTTATATTTAGTTAAAATTATAAGCAGTAATAAGATTTTCATATTTTAATCTTTCTTCTTGTTTACTTATTTAAAAGCCCATATAAAATCCCATAATATAAATCTAATTACAAAAAAAATTTTGGTATTTAAAAATAAAATTTGTGACATACAATTCTTTAAAATAGCTTATAGTACTTTAATATTGTGAAAATAAATCCAAACTTTTTAAAATTGAACTGATACATTAATTTTACTTCGTTATTCATTTAAAGAAAATGACATGATTTTTTTTGAAAAAACATTATATGATGCATAATTTTCAAAAAACATTTTACTATTTTTTCCAAAAATGTTATTCACTTTGTTTTATAATTGTAATCAATGAATGTTTTACTAAATTTTGGAAAAGTTGATAATAAAATAAATAATAATTTACGCAATAATATCTCTCATATATATTTTAGAATATGCATAAGTTTAAAAAATGTAATTTTGTCATCTTTAAATAGTGAAGAAGGGTATAGTTTTATTTTATATTATACGAGATGGTGGAGTATTGCTCAAAATGATGATTAATTAAATAAGAAAGTTATTAATTGCTGCAATAAAATTTGATTGTAATGAAATTAAATATCTTGTAGTGTTGATATCTAATATATTCCCTGAAAAATACCTCTCCTATTTCTCAATCCAAGTGCTAAAATTTCGCCAATAATCCATTAACCCAATACGTCAAAATCGTTGTCAACCGCAAGAACTTTCTGAGATCACCTTTGCCACAAATTATCTAATCAGGCCGAAAGGCCTCAGAGTTTAAAATTAAGAAGATAAAAATACATTCACATGATATACATATTCAAATACTTATTTAAAATAAAATTATCATTTATTTATATTTAAAGTAATTCGTTTTAATATGATTTATTTGCAATTATTCTATATTTATACATACAGTTGTTATTCTTGTCAATAACCCCCCAATGCAAACACACATATTTCGACTTATTACAATTGTACTTAAAATAATATATTGGATATCCTCAATTCATACAACCAATAAAAACAGGATAATGAAAAGGATATTATGAGTAAATAATTGCAGATGTTAGATGACAAAATCATGAATTAAACTACTTACGTAGAAATATTTTTTATTGTAGTTCTAATACCTTCTTCATCTAGACGAAACATTTTGAACGATCTATCACAGAAGCCACCAAATAAAATAATAGAAATTACTCGCAAATTAATCAGCTTAATAACCTCGGTGGTTAAGGCAGCTTTTTGAGGAGCATCATCGGTCATGCTGATCTCAAGATGTCTTCCGTCACCAAAAACCAACTGTATGGCATTAAATCGTTTTGCAAAGGAAATACAATGCCAGTTGTATTTTAGTTAATGGAATAGTACCTGGAAAAGCATTTTGTTGAGAAAAAAGTCATTCGCATGCACAGTAGAATTAAAAAGGCAAAAATTTAGTAATAAGGGTACCTGGAAAGGTGGTTTAGCTGTAAATTAATGTACCTTAGTACTGAATACATAATTTCTCATCTGAGTTGTCTGTCTTCAGAACAGGGAGTGTATCTCTGAAGTCTTGTAATAATAAGATAGATTGGTTCCTTCCTCTTTCATTAGTTTCAGTATGACAGGCATAAGTTTGAAATTGTTGGAATTGGTTTTAAAGTATTCTGGAAGTGCAGGGTAATTTTCTTGTTCGCGGTGATATGAGAGAAGAATAAGTCTGCAGAGTAAGTTCTTGAAGAAAGGTTAAATTTGAACTTGGGTCTTTTAGATGATCATTTTATTAAGTGGTGTACCGAGGTTGAACTTTGGATGGTCCTTTGGAGATGTTGGTTGATGGAGTCTCTTCGGAAAGAGATTTTCTTGGGAAATCTTGACCGTCTTAACTTGAAGGCCCCGTGGTTTCCTTTGAAGTGAGAACAAACTTTAAAAAGTGTCCCGGTGAGGTGAAATTTTCTTTCAGATGTTTTTCTGAGCAAAGTCTGTATAGGATATTAAGGTAGTGCTAAAGTAAGCTTGCTAAAGTCTCGTTACTCTGGAAGAAGGCAGGCATGATATTTTGGGACGATATTTCAGATTGTCTCTTTGGGATATTTTTCTCGTTGTTTTTATCTACAGAAACACGGGTGCCTAGGAGTTCACTCCTTTTATAAATTACATCGGATGTATGGAAATTTTCATATCTTTCGAAGGAGAGAAGAATGTATTTTCCCTCCTGGTCATAGTAAGTTGGGCTTTATCAAGTGCTGTGAAGTTTGTTTTTGATGTAATTGATTTTTTTTTTTTGGCGTTTTTAACAATATAGATGTACAATCCTTGGATTACCATTTTTAAAGGCTGTTTTTTAACTTAGCCTGAAACACGTGATTTCCAGCTTTTGGAAGATTAGCTTAAATTTAAGGGTTTCCTAGTCCTCTTCGCTGTCCACAGTTAGTTTAAGGAAGTGACCTCTGGCCAGAATTATTCTTGCCTGCAAAATTGAGGAAATTAAAAGTTTCCTACCAATTTTAATCTGGGATAATAAAAAATTGCGAGTAGAATGTCTTTTTTTTTCTTTTTGGTTCGGTTTTCGGTGGACACATCATTATTCAGTCCTTTGAAAGGAGCGAAATGGTTTTGATCTTGACTGGAAGGAGATGGAGATCGATTATAGTAAGTGCTGACATCTCAGTGTTTTTCACCATTAAATGATTGAGTGGGATGAGAAAACCTTCTTATCTGAAGTTCTTGGATTTGATTTTCTCAAATTAGAAACTTTATCAATTTCCAGGAATGCTGATTTGGTGGTGGTGACTTATTTAATTGAGGATGAGGTTTGCCGTTTTTCCAGGGGAGTTCCGATAAGGTAATGTTTCGTTTACTGGTAGCGATCGTGGGGTTTCCTAGGAAGGTTAGGATTTCTTAAAATTCTAAGAAGATTCAGGTAAATTCTCGGTTTGATGTCCTATGTGACAGATCAATTTCCATCACGAAAGAGAGTTCGTTTATTTGTTGTCTTTCGCCGTCCTTTACTACCTGGAAGACAATTTTTCAGTTTTTGTTGTAAACTTTTGATAAAGATTCGTTTTCTATGACTTTTTTGATGACAGTTCGATGCACCAAGGATTTTTCTTCTAAATATAAATGATATTGAGCTGATAGAATATGTTGAGGATGAATTAGCTTTTTTTCTTTTGTTGCTTTCTCATGAGGAATGATTATTACATGTATTTAAAGAATAGGTAATCGCAATACGGAAAAAGTAGCAAAGCACTGATGAATAATTAAACAACCGTCTCTTCAGACATTATAATAAGATACACTTATAGAATTTAGCTTTAAGTTTAGCCTCGGTGAATAGAATAGCTTTAAGACGAGCACCATCAGTTATGTTGACTCCAAGGTGTCTTCTGTCAGAAAAAAATGGCCAATGTGCCGACTATTATGAAGCATCTTGCAAGCAGGGGAGTAATCAATCAGCTAGGAAGGGACTTCTTTAATAAACATGCATCGGCCTTTTCCCTTGCTGTTTCGGAGGAAGCCTACACTGATTCTTGGGCCTATGGAATTAATTCATACCACTTATTCCTTTTTTATTAAACACACCTTCCCGAAGTGGGATATCATGTCTTAATTCTTGTCCTTTAAGTATGTTTCACTCCATCTTTTTTCTCGATTCTAAATATTCTTTATTTATATTCTTCCTCTATTAAATCATCATTGATTTTGGCTGAATAATTGGTCAACACTTTTTTCTAGAAACCTCTGTTCGGATGGAGAGAATATTTATCCATTAACATAAGGCTGAAACCCTGACTACGTAGTTATGATTCATTTGTCTTCATCCCTCACTTCGGACCAGGTTCCTGATGAGGGTCAATGATCCACTTTAATTAGTCAGTATGATAAGACATAAGGCACTTTATTGTCGAAAAAACATACTTTTTTTCAGAAGTAACTCTATCTTCTCACGAATGCACCTCACCATCAAATAAATCTTCACCAAAAATGGAAAGATACAATACAAAAACATCTCCAATCCGGAAGATATTGATTAAATCTTAATTTGCAAGGAAACTCTTTCCAGAAAAAAGAAACCATACTTTGGGCGGATGTCCAACACCGGATATCATTATCTCTACATTTATAACTTCTGCCAATTTTACCAGTGTGAGGGGAGTTTAAAAACGCTTAAATAGAAACTAAATTTTGGAATATAGAATAATAATGAAATAAAAATTATAAATATTATCACATAAAATAAAATAAAAAAATTATAAATATTTTATAATATAATAAAATATTGTAAATATTATCGCATAATATAGAATCATATTACACATAAAAATTTATATCATACAACAAGTCAACACGACAATATTTCAAACTAATACATGAAAATGAATAGATCCTTTTGAATTTTTGAAGGAAAGTACTGCATAGTAAAGGAATTTCATGTATTATTCATTTGGTATGCAAGTTTCGAAGCAACTTGAAATAAAATACGTTACTGAATTTGGAAAATGGAAGGAAATCGGATTTTAAATATTTATTCCAGCATTAATTAAATATGCTTATGTTTTTAAAACAAATAAAACATTTAATGGAATGATACCACAGTGAAAAAAATCTCATAAAATATTAAGATTTCATAAGTATGTTTATTATCGTAAGCGGTGAACTTCTCAGACACATGAAAATAGTATTATAAAAATAACATTATTCCATTAGTTATATTTTGTTACTGTATTATTTGAGTAAGTTGTTTATAATAAGTTGAGTAATGTGTTATTTGAGTAAGTTGTTTATAATAAGTTGAGTAATGTGTTATTTGAGTATGGTGATTATTTAGCGGTATCATATTTCCGGTAAAATTGCTACTTTGTTTCTTAAAATAATGTGTTCGGATTCTTACCAATAATTAATAATTAGATTAAATATAAATTATCTAATATATTCCATTTTTCTATTGTTATGTATAGTAATTTCTAAAACATTGAGTTATTACTTCTATATCTGAAATAATAAGATGTATTTTTTACCGGATGTTACATAAAGAATTTTTATATGATGAAAGCCGGATAATAAATTTGGAATCCTAATTTGGAATTAGTGGATTTTAATATATATGTTAAGAGTCTATTTAATATTTCATAATAACTAAAGGATTTAATTTTATCGTATAAGAAGAATTTCAGAAAATATAATGATTGTGTAAATATTAGGTAATTATTTCCTTGACAATAAAAAAAATATTTTGGGAACTTTTAGTACTGAATAAATATTAAAGAAAATATAGTTATATCTGAATGCTATATTGATTGATTTTTATAGTTTTTATCTTTTCCTCAAAACAAAAATCAGCATTTTAAAAATTATTAAAATCTCGCATTTACACAATATTCTGGAAATTATTTTCCATAAGAATGAAGGGTATTAAATATTTGAAATTTTTTTTAATCAAGATTGCAATCTTTTTGTGTGTTTACATGGAACAAAACAACAATTTGCAAGAAATCTATTAGTTGTAATTCCATATCACATAGATTAAAAATAGTTCTGAATTAATTTAGAATTTTTAATTAATCTTATTGAAATAGTTTTAATGCAAATTATTTATTTTTTTGTTCGATATATATTATCATTTTATATAGAAGATTCTTCTTTGTTTGTTTTAATTATTAGATAAAAAGGATGAAAACTGAACATTATGAATTTATATGCTGATATAAATATATGATCTTAGTCATAATCAAATGAAAATAAAAATAAGAAAGATAAATTGAGAAACGATTCTAAAAATTATCAGGATCATATACAAAATTAATATCAAAATTTTGAAAGAAATTATGGTAGCTCATTATTTTCTTTAGAAATTGTTCCTAAATTAAGAGTGCAGAATATAATTTTTTAAAATTATGTAGATTTTTTCCATGGTAATTTCAGTTTCATCTATTTAATAAACATTTGAAAACATTGTTTTAAAACTGAGCGTGAATATCATTTTTCACAAATATCGATGTTTAAAATTTTTAATCAAATAACATAAATTTTTATTTAAAATTTTCAACTTCACTTTATGCAAAATAACTGTTATGCTAATATAGAAACTAAATCAATGTGACTAAAGTGCAAAAGTTTCATGAGATATATATAGAATGTAGAACATTGGCTTTAATTTTCCAACTAAAGTACGAAATTAACTTGATGGACATGTCCCTTTCACATTACGAACGCCCACGAATTTTCACCATAATGCCGAATGGATAACAGAATTACACCTTTTAATCGTCACCGTCAGATGGCACCAGTGGAGTGCAGATTTCCATGCCCAGAAACTAGAAATACTTATAGTCTAAATTTTGTGACAAAGTTGTCTTTGTGTATCCTCTTGCGTTGTTCTGCTTTAATGTAGTAGATTAAATAATTAATAGCTAAAATAGAAGCTATTGTTCAATTTTTACTAAAATATCGTTTTGAAAATTTACTGTTGTTTAAAAAAAAAGCTAAAAACTAACGATTTTGAAACTGAACGTTTTTTTTCTCTTTAAAAGCTTGATAATATTAGCTATTGGAATTTGTGTTTAAAATGTCATTTTCCAGAATTTTTTTGATGCACTTTAATATATATATATATATAAATTGATATTAAGCAAAAAAATTTAAATTATTAATAATTTAAATAGTAAAGACTAATCATATTCTATCGTTATCTTAAAAAATAGATACAAATAATACATGAAAATTAGCGTTATATTCTTGTTAATTTTAATAAATGTATATTTTTAGGTTCGTATTCACAAAGAGCGAATATGTAGTTATAATAGTCCTTGACAAATTAACAACTAAGAGGCTGTTGAAATTCACAAAAGTTAATTCAAAACAAATCAAATAAACTCAACTAAAATAATTGATCTTGATCATCTAATTTCCAAAAAAAAAAAAAAAAAAAAAACACGATTTATCTTCAATCGAATTCTAGACTCACTGGGAACGGTAAAGAACTTCGTTTACATCATATATTTTAAAAGCATTCGAAATCGCCCCTAAAACAATTCTAATTTGTTCTGCTAGTAGAATTGAATAGAAATGATTTAGAATAGAATAGAAATTGAAATGATTATGAAATGAAATGACAGTAGAAATGATTTAGCAACTATGCACACTTTGTCTAAATATCTAGATACAAAAGAGCATGGCAGGTTTTAGTATTTATTATCGCATCTAATCTGACTAACAAAGAGGCAATTAATTTATTTTAATTTAATTTAATTGTTGCTAAAATTTGGTATACCGTTTATATTTAAAGCCAAGTAACGTTTAAACATTAGTTTTTAAGTATTGTAATAAATATTTAATTAAAGCTGTATTGATAGTTTTTGGTATTTAAGAGATATTTAAATAATAAATTATAATTTCAACTCTCTAAAGTATAATTTTTCTGTAATTTCTTACCAGGGCGCATTAAATTGTATATTCAACATTTTTTATACATTTAAAATGAATTTTAAGAAATTTATCAGAATAAGGTGTTAGTTCCATATAGTTACATTTTAATCAGAATTTCTAATTGTTCTTCATATATTTTGGTTCTACATAACAATTCCAGAAATGTTATCCCAATCGTTGAGTCCTGACATTTTTTAACGATAAACTGTGTCCATTAGAAATAAAAATGTAATTTTGATCAATGTATTTGAAAGCTCTTAAAAATTGAAACTGTTAGCCTAAATTTTATCATCAGTTCTATAAAATACATCTTATCCTATTCATTCTTAATCATTAGTAATATGGTAAGATTTCAGATAAAATATAAA
This sequence comes from Caerostris darwini, assembly GCA_021605075.1. Lineage (NCBI taxonomy): Eukaryota > Metazoa > Arthropoda > Arachnida > Araneae > Araneidae > Caerostris > Caerostris darwini. The sequence goes on along the minus strand of BPLQ01012850.1, from coordinate 108,044 downwards.
ATTTAAATCAATTATTTTTGTTAGTAAAGGTCTTGATTTGTTCACTGTTACGTTCTTCATTATATCCCTTTAAGTTATTAAACAATGCGTTTTGTTATAAGTCAAGGAATTTTTACATTAATTCAAATTTTGAAATATTCTAAATTTTGAAATTTTGAATTTCTAAATTTTGAAATGTCTGGTAAATTCGAGGTTTTTTTATTCAAGACCTTCTTTCTTATAATATGTCTATTTATATTAAGTAATTCTTATACAAGCTATTTATTACACTCACATCGAAATTAAAAGTTGTTATTTTAAGCGACATATCTTTAATAATTAACACAACAAATTATTATGTGATAATAATAATCCATAATCATCATTCATAATAATCATGTATAATTATATATTAGATTATACATGATTATTATAGCTGGATTTCAATAATAATAAATTACTTAAAATTTTATTTTTGCCATAAAATTTACTGAAAAAATTGTTATAGCGAATATGTGCATAAATAATAATAGCAATAATAATAAAGCAGTAAAGAACATTTTTAGCAAGCATGTAAAGAAGCATTTTGTGATTCGGTCAAACTAGTTTAAACTGGTAGTATGAATTTTTTCTTATATTGAATATTTTCGTTTCAGGAATTGAGAATGAAATATTTCGAATGATTTGTTGTTTGCATTGGCACAGTGATACATATTGTCGTTTTGCTTTTGTCACTATCTGGATTTCTATTTGTTACTATTGGAACCAAGTTCGGTTTTCATACTCATTCATTTTGCCCGCGATATATTTCATGTCATCTTTTAGAGTCCCTTTATAATATGCAATATTTTTTTCATATGACAGATATGTTATGTAAGTCCTTGAAAAAAAAAACCATTTTCCCAAATATACATAAATGCTTTCTTATAATAACAAATTATAGGAATTTTTAATAATAAGTAAATTGTTTGGTATCAATTGCATTTAATAAAGAGTTATTAACTTAATAATTATAAAGAATTATTTATTAATATTAAGAATCATTATGGGGATTTTTTTATGAAAAAGTATTTCATATTTCTGCCAAACCCAATTTTAAAATTAATGAAAAAATATTTATCTTCACTGCTTTTGTTATACTTTTTTTTTCACAATAATTTGTCGAAAACAAGTCGAATCCCTGTACTATAGGTAAAATACTATGCTTATTCTTTGTAAAAAAATTAATTGTTAAAAATTAGTTATTACTAAATTAATTAAAAAATTAAAATTGTCGTAAATTTATGCCAATAAGATTTATAAAATCAGAAGAGGATTTAAATAATTTCTCATTAATTATACTGGGATACAAAAACATTTTTCTGGAACACGAGGAAAAATACCTGATTCTAATATTTTTAATAAATTAAAACAGTAGTTTGGTTTTACCTCTCACGGTTTTGTGTGCCATGAAGCAAAAATGGGAAATGAATATGTATATTTTTATCTATATGCGATACTATTCAACTTACCTAAAATGTTTCAGAATTTTTTTTACCGTTTCATACGTAGAATATCCAGTCATATGTAGGTTACCTATTTTCAATGTCCAACAGTAGCGAGTCATCATTTTTGCACTCCATTGTTACTTAGACCTCTTTGCAGTCTCGGAGATGTTTTGGTGAAAGGGCTCACCCTCTTTCTGCTGACAGAGTAGAAATTGAGGTGAATGTATCTTGAGGGACATATGGACTTATTAAAATACTTATATTTGTATGATTGAAGGAATTGGCCGATGATTTTGCAGTAGTTTCGTGCGTAATGATTTCCTAAAAAAAGTTTGACTAACATTTTTCAATCTTCTTCATCTTTTCGAATTGCTAATATTTAATATAAAGATCCTAATTGGGGACCTAAAAATTCCTTTCTAAATTTATGTTCACTTATTTTACCTTCAAATAATGAAATCCATCATTATTGTTTTACAAAGATTTGAAAAGTCGCAATTTTATATGACGAGAAGACAAAATTGTAGGAATTGACTAATTGAGGACATACAGCAATTTTCTCTCCTCAAATAAATACTTCAAACTTTGACCATTCTTTCTGAATATAATAATTTCCTTGTCTCCACTACCCCATTCGCACGAAATGCAACATAATTTAATATAGCAGAGGTGAAAACCCATTACATATTATAAAGACTTTTAGATCCCAATATATGCCCAACAATACTCGTCATACTGAATTTTTACCAACAGGATTTTAACATTTTCAGAGGTTTCATTCATAGTAATTAATTAACCATAAGGATATTCCCATGTTCCTTAAAGACGATGATACGTTATTTGAGGTAATATATCTACCTGTTCCATATTTACAGTACAGGTTTTAATAATTACTTAAATATAACAATTCAATATATCGATAATAAAAAACTTTGCACACATGCTCAACTCCTCCCAGTACAGTCCATCCTTCCCTATCCTTTTCCCCAACCCTTTTGTCTGGACCGATAACTTCTGTTCGGATGTTCGTAATCATATAATCACTGGAATGCCAAGAATGTCCCGAAGTGGGTGGCCGTCAATAGTTCATTGAACTACAAACCATCCCACCTTACTTCACCTTCCTACCTTTCCATTTTCCATTTCCGTCACAGTGCGGTCTCTGTCATTTCCTAAAAGCTGAATGTGTAAATAAAACAGCTCACATGGTGTAGATTTATGCATAATAATAATACAAGTAATACAAAAAAAATTTTTAAGTTAATTCCTACTTTTTTTCACTTTATTGCAGAAAGTTCTTTATAAATAATTTTCATTCATTTTTTTAAGTTTATCTGGTGCCATCTATTGATTGATATATGCGACTTAAATCTGAAAAAAAATTTAAATTAATTAATTCAATTTAATTACTGAATTAATATTTGAAAAAGCTCTATTAACATCAAGTGTTATCCACTACAAGTTAAAAAAAATGTATTCGAACTTGAGTGGATGAATAAAAAGTATTTTATTAACAATTGAAAATTCGAACAAGATATATACAGGGAGAGTGTGAGCTAATAAAAGAAATTGAATAATACAACAAAAATATACAAATGCCTACTTCTTATCAGATTATATATTTTACAAAAGTAATCTTATGTCACAAAAAGAAAGTTTAGTTTATTATTTTTGTAAGTTGCAAATTTTTTATTCCTACAGGAATATATTAGCTCACATAATTAATAATAATATGCGTAAAAGTTAAAGAAAACTATTGTTTAGAAAAAATAGAAAATATTAACAAAATATCCAAAATTTCAGTAATAAAAGATCAGTCTTTCAATTTAGACTTTTTTGTTGTTTTTCCACTTTCTAGTCTTTTTCATTGAAGTCTATCATTTTCAATGGTCGCAATTAATTCTCTAACAAAACGTTTCTTAAATTTTGGGAAATTGTAATGAGATGTTTAAATCTAATATTTTAGCATTTGGAGAGACTTGCCCGACTAATTCATTAGCTAACTTCACTAAATTTTTTTTTGAATCAGGCTTAAAATGACGTGTTACTTTATTTATTTAACAAAATTAAAACCAGAAAGAACAGTTAAAGCTTTAACTAATAGATATTTAAATTTTGATAAATTTTCCCTGTAAATTTTATTTTCCAACACACGACACACACATATTAAAATCATATATCTATATAAATATTATAAATTACAATTAATGTTTTTCCATTAAAGTAATAACAAATATCTATATTTAAAATATAATTCTAATGCTTTATAATTTACCCTTTTAACATCATTTGATTGTTAAGTAATATTCTTAAATTATATTAAATTAAATACTTCAATTTAGTTAACTAAATTTTCTAATTTTTTAAAAACATATACACAAATTCAAACCCAAGACAGAGAATTCTATTAAACATAAAATAATTTCTATAAATTACTTTTAATTATAAATTTAGTATTATACCCATATATGCTTTACTTTTTTATTGAGATACATAATTTACGGCCGTACGGCCGTACCATGCTGAATATACCGGTTCTCGTTAGATCACCGAAGTTAAGCATCATTGGGCGCGGTCAGTACTTGGGTGAGTGACCACCTGGGAACACTGCGTTGCCGTTGGCAAATTTGGGACCTGAATGGCCGAGTGTCTAGCGCTCTGGCGCTCGGTGCCACAGGTTTCGGGTTCGAATCCCGGCGGTGCCATGGATGTTTGTAGTGGTTCGGAATCCACTTTAAGCCGTAGGTCCCGGTCTTCTATGACTGTAAGAGCGTCACGGAGCAAAAGTCAGGCTTCTACCTACGGGTGCTCCATCACAACAGAAGCTGCTTCCTACCCCTTCAATCATGAGTCCATATGGGCTTGTGGGCTTGGCCAGCCAAGTGGGATAAGAAACAACAACAACAACAACATATATATATATAGTAGCTAATAATTGTAGTTGTGTAATAATATTAATATATATATATATCAATATTATTACACAACTACAATTATTAACTACTAATAAATAAATTAATCATAAGCAAAAGCTCAAAATTAGACATTCTTTTACATGAATATTATTTAGAAAATCATAACTCAGGATGATATTACTGTACATTTTTAACAGCTCTTAAATAAGTAATTCTAAATAAAAAAACAACAATAAATAGCTTCACTCATTAGTTAACAACGACCAACGAAAAACCTACTATACACCACATAAACTTTTTTATGACGTTCACCATACGATATTCATTCACATACAAAATTCTTTCTCTTCTATAAGTTTTTAAACAGTAGTTCCCGGTCTGTTTAGCCTAAGGTGTGATCAAAATGACCGTAGAGAGGCAAACCAAACCAAACCATTACATAAGTTTAGAAATTTCCATCACTAATCCTGTCGGCGAAGCCACTTTGTCATATTCAATGACGATTACACGTTATTAAAGAAAACTAAGTTATATTTACTATTTATACAGCCATTAAGTATTACTTCTTCATTGGCGCAGCAGGCCCATGGTGGGTTAAGGCCGTCTGCCTGCTGGCATATATTGAATATTATTTACTTATTTACCATAAATATTCTATGTAGAATCTACAATATTGTACTATAATAAATATTCTATATTCAATCTACAATATTCTACTACAATAAGTATCCTATCTACGATCTACAATATTCTACAACAATAAATACTTTATCTACAATCTACAATATTCAACTACAATAAATATTTTATCTACAATCTACAATATTCAACTACAATAAATATTTTATCTACAATCTACAATATTCTACAACAATAAATATTCTATCTACAATATTCTACAACAATAAATATTATATCTACAATCTACAATATTCAACTATAATAAATATTTTATCTACAATCTACAATATTCTACAACAATAAATATTCTGTCTACAATCTACAATATTCTACTACAATAAATATTCTACCTACAATCTACAATATTCTACTGCAATAAATATTCTACAATAATAAATATTCTACCTACAATCTACAATATTCTACAAGAATAAATATTCTACATACAATCTACAATATTCTACAAGAATAAGTATTCTATCTGCAATCTACAATATTCTACTACCATAAATATTCTATCTACAATCAACAATATTCTACTACAATAAATATCCTATCTACAATCTACAATATTCTACAACAATAAATATTTTATCTACAATCTACAATATTCAACTACAATAAATATTTTATCTGCAATCTACAATATTCAACTACAATAAATATTTTATCTACAATCTACAATATTCTACAACAATATATTCTATCTACAATATTCTACAACAATAAATATTCTATCTACAATATTCTACAACAATAAATATTATATCTACAATCTACAATATTCTACAACAATAAATATTCTATCTACAATATTCTACAACAATAAATATTATATCTACAATCTACAATATTCAACTACAATAAATATTTTATCTACAATCTACAATATTCTACAACAATAAATATTCTATCTACAATATTCTACAACAATAAATATTATATCTACAATCTACAATATTCAACTACAATAAATATTTTATCTACAATCTACAATATTCTACAACAATAAATATTCTGTCTACAATCTACAATATTCTACTACCATAAATATTCTATCTACAATCAACAATATTCTACTACAATAAATATCCTATCTACGATTTACAATATTCTACAACAATAAATATTTTATCTACAATCTACAATCTACAATATTCAACTATAAATATCTTATCTACAATCTACAATATTCAACTACAATAAATATTTTATCTACAATCTACAATATTCAACTACAATAAATATTTTATCTACAATCTACAATATTCTACAACAATAAATATTCTATCTACAATATTCTACAACAATAAATATTCTATCTACAATATTCTACAACAATAAATATTATATCTACAATCTACAATATTCAACTACAATAAGTATTTTATCTACAATCTACAATATTCTACAACAATAAATATTCTATCTACAATATTCTACAACAATAAATATTATATCTACAAGCTACAATATTCAACTACAATAAATATTTTATCTACAATGTACAATATTCTACAACAATAAATATTCTGTCTACAATCTACAATATTCTACTACAATAAATATTCTACCTACAATCTACAATATTCTACAGCAATAAATATTCTATAATAATAAATATTCTACCTGCAATTTACAATATTCTAAGGAATAAATATTCTACCTGCAATCTACAATATTCTACTACCATAAATATTCTATCTACAATCTACAATATTCTACAACAATAAATATTCTATCTACAATATTCTACAACAATAAATATTCTATCTACTACTACAATATTCAACTGCAATAAATATTTTATCTACAATCTACCATATTCTACAACATTAAATATTCTGTCTACAATCTACAATATTCTACTACAATAAATATCCTACCTACAATCTACAATATTCTACAAGAATAAATATTCTACCTATAATCTACAATAGTCTACAAGAATAAATATTCTACCTACAATCTACAATATTCTACAAGAATAAGTATTCTATCTGCAATCTACAATATTCTATTTCAATAAATATTCTATCTACAAATCTGCTCTCCCCACAAGGTCCATTTTTTCGCAACATTGTCCGTCCTCATCTGCCCTTTTCCCCGATCCCTTCTGGGGAGACCCTTCACTTGGGATAATCGCAAAATGATAGCTGCTGGAGTGTCAGAAATGTCCCGAAGTATTGGCTGTCAACAGTTCAATGAACTTCGCAGACACAAGGAAATTTGTTTCCATTGCACAAAATTACCCCTTTCAAACTAATTTTCGATGAATCTAAGAATGATCTTCTGCTTTATGTTCATGACCTAGAGCGTATTTTAAATGTTGTTACAATAAATTAAATAATTTTCTTTAGAAAAGAAATCTTGAAATTCTTCTTGGTGGTTACATACGAAACAAAACTTATTATCCTTATGAAGAAGATATTAACTTTTCAGCCTAAAACTTCTCCGTATAAACCTAGTTGTAGAAGATAAGTCAAAAGCTGTTATGGAAGTTCAAAATGGAAAGTAATATTGTTATTCTTACGAAGTAAGTATATCTGCCCTGGAAACTTTAACCCATGGTGATTTAAACGTCATATCCGTTCGTTATTTGAAATCGTGGTGAAACATGAGTCCCCTAACATTCACTTCTTGAAGAATTTCTGGAAGACACTTAGTGGTGTACCAGTTAGCTGTGACTGTCTTCTGTCCCTCCAGCTTGATGGCTTTGACCAGTCCCGTACTTCTGAAGAAAACGGGATACATTATATTTTTCATTGTTCGTTGTTTTTTCTCCATTGTTGGTTCGGAGTCATCTTCAAAGACCCATACTTCACTTTCTTGTCTTGTTGAAACGTCAAAAAACGGTATGTAAGTTTCATTACCAGTTATGTTTTTAGAAATAAGACGGTGTCCACCATCGTTAAGTAATTTTATGGTTTCTTTGGTGATTCTGGTGATCTAATTTTTTTGGTGTTCTGTTAAATTATGGGGGACCCAACGACAAACTAATTTTTTTCATATGCAGTTCTTCAAGAATAATTATACTTATAGCTGCGGATCTAATGTTAAGTTTCTTCTGTATCCTTTGGTAAGTGCAGCAATTATCATCGAAAAACATTTTTCGTATGGCCGACACATTTTCTGGAACTACAGCTGATGCAGGTCTTCATGTGTGTTCTTGATCCAGCAGAGAACTTCGACCTCTACGAAATTCTGTAAACCATCTAAATACAGTAGCAAAAGATGGATCTTCGTCTCCATATGCTAGATGTAATAATAATAACAAATAAATAAATAAAACTGTAGGTCGTATAACATAGTATAAGAGAACAATTTATTTGAAACATAATAAAACTTTTGTTAAACTGTATTATTTTTGTTTTATTGTGGGAATGAACATTTGTTTTTGCGTAACTATTTTCGTTTTTTTTATTAAAGGACACATCTAACGAATAGAAATTTTACTACATATACATTGTAGATCTCATATGCATAATTTCTTTTTATAAAATACCATTTTTATAAAATAGGTATGTCATTGATTTAGATAGTATTAAAACTCTAGTTTAATATAAAATATTTAGGAAATTATTAGCATCACATAAGCGAATAAAAAAACCATTAAAAGAATTTTGTTTTTATCTAGTTTTTACTTGTTAAAATTATTACCTGTTAAAATAGATGATTCATCAATTTGAAGGGTTGTTTAGTTATTAAACCCTATTTTAGATAGCAGATATTTCATTTTATAAAATAATTTGTTTCTTAATCCATGAACAACATTTGATGTTCGCACTCATCTGGCCTAAATCCGTCGTGTCGACATACTACGTCCAGAAAAATTACTTCCCGTCAAAATTCTCACGCTTCTGATTTCACCAAAAAGAATCTTACTTGTCAATGAATTAACGTGCTGTATGTGGCCTGTAGAAAGAACAACATTTAAGCTCAAATGTTTTTCTGCTTTCATTTCTCTTATTTTTATTCTTTCTCCTTATTTTTACGAGACCAACTCTTAATTCCACCTCCTTATCAGACGGGCTTATTTCGTATCCCTTTAACGTGAAGCAAACCAGCCTTGACATTTATACAATAAGTTTACGATGTGTATGGCTTTCGGCGAACATATTTGTGGGGGAGAAAAGTTACGTAACTACAAACTGAGCAAACCTAATTAATTTTCGGAGCATAAATGTTGGCTGTGCGAGCAGTGATGAATTTCGTATATAAGTGACATCGGCGGTTTGGTTCGCATTGCAAAAATAATAACTTATAATTTAAAATTGTTCATTTTTGGTAAACTATAATTTATAGTGGGGCCGGAATAGCCGTGTGGCTAGCGCTGTGGCGCTCGGTACCACAGGTTTCGGGTTCGTGCTCCGGCGGTACATGGATGTTTGTAGTGGTTCGGAATCCACTTTAAGCCGTATGTCCCGGTCTCATATGACTGTTGAGCTTTGGGCGTAGAGCTGACAGCCCTACCCCATAAAAAAAAAGAAAACATCTCTCATCTCGAAATCTGCCAGTAGGTAGACAGCCTTGGCCCACGCTGGGATGTTGCTCCAATGGTGATGCTAATTTATATTATTATAAATGAACCATTCGGTATGATATTGTAAAATAATCCCAAAAAATCCTGACAAATTAAGGTGCACATGAGAAAAGTTTACCTCAAAGAGGTTCGCAGAGGGCAGGGGTAACCATTTGCGTAGTGTATTTTAGTTTTTTGACTTGTTGTTGTTGTTATTTTTTGCATACTTTGGACTTATTAGACCGAGATCTACAGTTTAACATGAATTAAGAACCATTAACAAACATCCATGACATCACCAGGAATTGAACCAAAGGCATGAGATCTAACTAATTGCCCATAAGGTCGCCTTTGAACATTTAAAAAAAAAAAATTATGACTAGACATTAGATTAGACATTTTAATAAAACAACAAGTATATTTAAATAATTCATTCATTTTTTTAAATAAAACCAAACTTTCCCTATCACTTTGTGTTCTTTATAAAATGGTTCAGAGGGACTAAAGTCAATAAATCCATTAATTAAATATTTATTCTTTTCTTCATGGCAATTTAATTTAATTCATTTGCAACAAACTAATCATTTGATTGAGGATATCCAAATGTCCAATATGCTAACGAACAAAAAAAAATGCCATCGCTTAAGTTTCAAAGTGGGAAACTTTAAAATTGCTTTCGTTAAAGTGAATACTTTAAATCTATTCAATTTTCCTTGTCTTTCCAGAATCATAATGAGTGAAACAGAAGAGTGTGAGTGGAGGTAAGATGACCCAGAAGATTGGCATGGAGACCTGCCCCCTTTTGCCCAAACTTTGTAAACGCTGTCAAAAGATTGCTTTAATTAATCAAAGGAACTCTTCAAGGTAATCTTAAATGAAGTTTCTCGGACACCATTCTTATCAAGAAACGTCAGAGATTTCAGAAAGAGGTATGAATCTTTCTCAGCGTAAACATGCCAGCAGAAAGATATATGATCTTGATTTTATAGAAGTTAAGATGCCCCTTTCATGCCAAAGGGATTTCTCAACTATCCCAAGTTGTCGGGTAACGTTCCCCCCTAATCAAGATACTTGTAAAAATGGGATTAAATTATTCTGCTTAGTGAAATTTAAATATTTTATTTGACTTTGAAATTATTGCAGTAGTCTTTAAGTAGATACTGTCTTGAAAGAAGTTTATGCTTAGGAAATATTAAGTCTGCAAAAGAAATTTATGCTTAAGAAATATTAAGTCTGTAAAAGAAGTTTATGCTTAAGAAATATTGTCTGTAAAAAAAGTTTATGCTTAAGAAATATTAAGTCTGTAACAGAATTTTATGCTTAAGAAATATTAATATACATTAGTAAAAAAAAGAAGCACATTTAAATAAATTCAATTTTTTTTTTGCTTATGAATTTTGTTGTTTTAGCAAATGATACATACTATAATATTAGTTTAATTACTCAAATTACCTATCAAATGTTTATAGGTTTTGAAATGTTAGTGTTTTTAAGGGATAATGATCAAAAAAGTTATTTTGAAATAAGTATTTTACCTGAGAAAGTACATACTTGAATTGTTCATTTAATTTATCTGAAAATATAAGTGAAGAAAGTCTGATAGCATAATAAATATCCTAACATTAATATTTAAGGACTCCAAGTTTATTTATGAAAAAATTATTTTCCTTCAATGTCACCTTTGCTAGAATATATTAGTCTGAAAGTAAATATGATGACAGGAACCTCATTAACAAGCATCACCTTCGTAATAAAAATTACAGGATTATGGTAAATCAAGGTCTTTAATTCATGGATGTATAGATTTGCGAAACCACTGGTTGTATATAATTACTTTAAATTGGCCATTACCAAAATATTCTCACAAAAAGAAAAAAAAATCCAAAGAGAAGTATCTAACTTATATTGATTGTATTTCTATATCTATATCTATATAGATTTAGATATCTAGTTCTATAGATATAGAACTTCAAATATATAAAAAATATATGCTGAAATATAAAATATATATATATATTTATATAGCTGAAAAAATTCTAATATATTGAAAATTAAATAAAGATACTTGACACATGATTTTACATTAATTTGTTTAGTATATATAAAGACTTTTCTAATAATTAATCAAAACAGTAAATAATCAATTAGTTTTATTTTGGGAGTTTCATTGTAAATAAAAGTATAAAAATATTTGTACATAAATATGCGTTGTTCTAACAATCTGGTGAATTTCATAACATTACAGGGAAACAGAACACAGTTTTAAAATGGAATGCTTTTTTTTGTAATAAGTACCGTAAAATTGGAACAAATTACTTTGATAGAGATCCACCATTTTCACTAACATGTCACTGACAAATGGTCTGATCTTATAATATGAAATAAATTAGAAAACATTAAATAAAATATTTTTTATCATTTAAATGTCTGCCTGCTAAATTATATCTAAATAAAGTTTCAAATTTTACTCTTTTATCAAAATGTGAAAATCTTTGAAAAAAAAGACATTATATTTCATCAATATAATTAAATTAGAATATGACGAAGCAGTCTGCTTAAAATGAAACGCTATTGTGATGTTAAGTAGTGTCTATAAGATAAGCAGTCATGAAATGTAACACAAATAGCAAAAATAGAGTTGAAATTGAACCGGAGAATATTAAGGGTGATCTACTATCATATGAGATAGTATCCTGAATCTCTACACCCTTACACAAGTAATAAAGGGCTGAGTAGTTTTTTTTAAATTTAGATTAATAAACAACAATACTTATGGATTCAATGGTAATTTGTTCCGAGTTTGAAGCCGGATTCATAGCAAAATTATATGATGGCAGTATCTGATACCATGGCAGCAGCACTATTAAAAAAACTACATCTATTTTTGAAGGTAAAAAGCAACTGTCTTACAAATGACATAAACATAACTCTGCTCAGCAAAGAGCTGTAAAATTAAAAAAGTAACACGTCTTATAAAGAAACATTGAAGTATATTTTATGTAGAACAATGATGCTCTTGGTATCAGGTCGATCAAGCAATAAGCTTATATTTATTTCCTCTGTGAACCCTTGTCTATGAAAGTATTAATTTTTTCAATGACAAAGCTTTTGTACAGCAGCCTTCAAATGGTACGGGGGTAGCATGGGCTTAATATAACAGCGATATCATTAGTATCGCCAGTAATGAACATATTATCCACAGTATTAAACATCACCCCTCGCAATCCCGTATGCGAGTCTCTTCACATCACATTCCCGTTTGAAGTTATATGTATATAAAGTTCGGCATTATGGATGGAAGTTTACGGCAGAGTCATTAGGGAACTTTAGTGGCGAAAAATATTTATAATATTCAAAATTTTAAATTGTTTTATAGGATGCTAGTTATGCAATAGAAACGTATATTATGGTCGTTAACTCTCATTTGTCATTAGGAAAAATCAGTGCAGAAAATGTGAAGTTAATCAGAAATGAATGTCAATGAATGGATGTTTACAAGCTTTGTGAATATTAATATAAAACTTAACATTTTAAATACAGAACCAATTGATGCCTACCAGAGTAGAAATATTCATAAAAATCTTTGAAAAAGAAAAACGAGATGTTTTGTTTTCCACTATATCAGAAATATTATTTCAAAAATATATCCAGCAGACTTTTTTTTTCAAATATCACGAAAAACTGAATTTTTAGTGAAACAGAAAGGTAGGAAAAACTTTATTAAATCTAATGGATTAGTCTCTTTCTTCTCGAAAAGATAGGAAAGTTTCCGGAGTAAGAAAGTATTAAAAGTTACTCCTACAAAGTTAAATTTTTAGCTACAAGGTCATTTGAAAAGGCGTATTCAAAATTAACGAACAATGGACGTAATTTACTATGTAAAAAAATAGAATAAAATCACGGAACTCTGGACATGGAAAATAATTATCACACTTTGGTAATGTTTACACCTTATTTTTGAAGGCATTAAGAGAATGGAAGATATAATAAACCTTTATTTTCCAAATATAGCAATCGCAAGTGATATATAAAAACGTATATGCTATTATTAAGATTTCTTGTTAGTGCATTAAGAAGTCTAAAAGTTTACTGAAATAATCTTTCATGAGTCTGAATACAGAAGCTATAGATAAAATGGCCATCATACTGAATATCCACACATGTCCACTTTTTAAAATAAAAAAATATGCTGTCCAGTTTTGGAAAAATCGTAAAATAAAAGAATATAGGTCACATGATCAATAACATAAAAAACTATTCTCCAATTCAGCTATCTGAAAGAGAAATATATGTTATGAGTGCACAAGAGTTTTTCTCTATAAATGTGTAACCTTTTGAAGTTACAGAATGAATTCAAAATATAACAAAATTCATGTATTCTCTTGATATTTTGTCAAAATAGTTGGTATACAGCATTTTGAATGATATGTAAATGTATGTGAAATATTAGATTCAGTAATATTGGTGTGTTAATTTGCGAAAACAAGACATTTATTTTTTTCAAGTGATTGATTAAAACTATTTCTTTTCTTTAAAAATAAATTTTTCAAAATACTTCATTGAATTTTATCAAACAATAACAATAGGCTAAAATTGTTTTATACAGATTGATTGCATATAATTAACACTTTAATATTACTATTTTAAGAAGTCTAATTTACTAATTAGTTAGAAAATTTATTACGAAAATATTAAAGCATTGTAATTTTTATAATGTCATATATAATAGCATTATAAAAAAGCATTGCAATTTCAAGGTTCAATACTGATCATCTTTCAAAAACGTAAATATATATTTTATGTATAAAGCTTTTGATCATTAGTATAAAATTAATCAAGATAGCCATGTAATCCTAAGGAAAATATTACACTAAAACTATAATTATAGTTATTTTAGCCAATTATAATTGGTAGGAAAGCATTGAGGCATAAGTAATAATAACATGGTGTTAAAATTGCTTCCCAATCATAATCTCCGTTAAAGTATCTCATGTATTGAACAGTTCCTATTTCACCTAATACCAGTGTTCACGGTTCAGGATCGAGTGCACTGCATCCAGCGCAGTATAAAGTACTTCTCCAAATAGAATCTTTCAATTCGTGCTCTTATGTACAGTTGGCAAATTTGTAGCTTTGAGAGATAATGGTCTTGTATTATATCTGCTAATCCTTGTCAGACATGGCTTTAATCCATGCAATTGTAGATGGCCAACCTGCTTATGCGAATTAATAGAGGAAATAACATTAAATTGGGAGTCCGCAATGGCTCTTTGCTGAATATTCATGTGGAGACCCGCATGTAATAACTAGGAGAATATAGACAGATATTAACTTATCAGATGGGAACAAATAAGATTATTATTTGGTGTAAATTCAATTGGATTTGAAAGTGAGTATAACAGCAAAATCTAGATGAATTATAAGATTAGGGAAGGAATTAAGTTTGCTGCATTTTTAAAAAATAAAATTTTAAAAATGAAACGGGTAAACATTTAAGATAAAAAAATGTATAACGCAGAATCATAACAAAAGTCAATTATTAAAAAGGACTATACCAATAAATTAAGATAACATTTTATAACAAACCCAATATTTAATCTCTAACACAACACAATACTTTATTTAATTGTAAAAGTATTATAAAAGTGTTAAAATTTTCAACACTTTTGACTCCTTCAGTTGGATCATTCAATTTCATCACAAAGGTCTTACGTATCAATAGAAAATTTTTCAATTATGTGTATAAATGGCCCCAACATCTCAAACTTGTGATGAATCCTATTAAAAGAAAAACATAACAAAACTATTTAATGAATACAAAAATTCCAGCTTTAGTGCTCATTCATTTAAATTCTCATTGCTAATTATCTTAAATGCATGGGTATCTTTCTAGATAACAAATTTAAATTGAATTATCATATTGATTGCAATTCAAATAAATGTTAACAAATTGGTCGTTTTATCTCTTTATTAATAAGAATACATTTGGAGTTAGTTATGATGCAATCAAAGTAATTTACAAACAATGAATAATGTTTTTTATTGCTTAAGAATGCTCTATTTGAAGCGAGGTCTTCTAATCAAAGGAAACTAAGAAAATGTCAGAAAAGAATTATTCTTAGGTTTCTAAGAAGCTATCAAACCAATAGTTACAATGTTAAGTTACTGTTAAGAAAGGTGCGGGTGAATCTTTGTAAACACACAATGATGGCAAAAAAAAAAATAGGGTTACATAAAATGAAGAGAAAACAGGGGAAAGAGTGAGGGTAAAAGTCGCAATAATTCTTTCACATGTAGTAAAAAATGCGTGCCATGTTTCGTTTTAAACTAATTAATAATACTTAATACCTAGATTGAAAATGATTTTCCTATTCTATCATCCAATTCAGTAAAATATACTAAGATACCGCAATAACCAGTAAAAATAATATATCCCCTAAAAACGACACATCAGAACAAATGCAAAAGGAATGGCCAAGTAGGGAATCTTGCTAATTACCTTAGATCACCATTACCACAAATTAACTTATCAAGATCTACAGCCTCCACAGCATACAACTAAGAAGAGAAATACGAACTTACATAACATAAAAATAAGCAAATTTTTTTTTTTTTTACAAATACATAGTTATATTTTGAAATGAAATGAGTGCATATTATAAACATCACTTAAACTCAAAATTGTGTGTACCCACAATTAACGTTATCATCTCCATATAGCAAAAACAATGGACAGAGTTGCTTTTGTATGACTATAGTTGAACATATTAAATAAAAAAACACATTTTTACTCTAATGTTTGACTATAATCAAACATATAATTTCAAAACAACTTATCAATATGAGTTTAATAATAAGATACAATAGATTTGTAAAACATGCAAGTAAAAATAATGACACTAAAGATATAATCTAAACAAATAATAGAATAATTAATTTACGAAAGCAGAATGCATATTAACTCAAAATATATTTATACTAATTAATATTTTTTTTTAACCCTTGTCTTCAAATATCTTTGGTATAAAAATTCAGGAAGAAATTCTATCAATCAAATCCATAGTACAAATTACTGAAAGTTCAGGTTTCACAGTTTCGCTTATAGGATTATACACTCATGTCCATAAATTAAGGATAATGAAGTTCAGGCAAAGCAAGAGACAGAAGCAAAACAAACTTGACTTATTTGTAAAGTCTATTTATTAAACAAAAGGTAAAAAGCAAAAAAATGCTATATGTTTAACATAATTAATAAAAATTGCGATTTTTACTCCCTGGAGCAAATTTAAAAAAAATAACCTATTTACAAAAAACAGTATAACATAGTTAGTATGATGGTTAATATGGAGTATGTCTCCCGGACGATGCAATATAGGCCTTACAACGCCTAGGCATGCTGAGTATCAAATTATCAATCTGATCTTGGGGAATATTACACCACTCATCAAGCAATGTCATCCGAAGTTCCGGTTGACAGGTGGGAGGGGGTTGACGGGCTGCAATTCGTCGGCCAAGCATATCCCACACATGCTCTATTGGATTCAAGTCCGGTGAGTATGCTGGTCAATCCATACGGGTGATATCCTCCAATTGAAGACATTCGTCTACAATGTTTGCACGGTGAGGACGGGCGTTGTCATCCATAAACAGAAATTCATCACCCACGGCGCCCCGAAACAAACGTACATGTTGTTCCAGAATGACATCCCTATAGATGTGGCCTGTCATCGTTACACTCTGAAAATGCAGGTCAGTTCTGGAACCAAGAATAATTCCTCCCCAAACAAGCCATCCTGCACCACCGTAACGGTGTCGTTCAATGGTGGTAACGGGTACCTGGCGCTCTCCATATGAAAGTCCGGCGAGAATCAGACTGCAAACTAAACCTGGACTCGTCGGAGAACATGTTGTTGGACATGCAACACACAACTGTTGCGGTGTCCACAATGCATGCTCTCTACTCCAGGTTAATCGCAGGCGACAGTGAGTTGCGGTAAGTGGAACACATCTGACAGGCCTACGACCTTATAGACCAATGTGCCTTAAGCGTCTGTACACGGCCTGCCTTGAAACTGTCGTACCGGTAGCTGAAGAGAGCTGACGAGACAGGTCTGATGCTGTGCTCCGTCTGTTTCTTTTGGCAGTAACTGCTAAATACCGGTCCTCATGCGGCGTTGTAACTCGGGGGCGACCTGTGCTGTAACATCTACTCACATTACCATCATCTTGGAATCGTTGTCAAAGCCTAGAGATGACACTCTGGGCGATTCCAAGTACCTCGGATACTTCCAGCTGGGTACGTCCACATTCCAGTCGTCCGATAATTCTACCGCGTAAAAAATTATCCAAATGCTTCCTTTGTGCCATAACTATGCGGTTATTGCATTGAAAGGCTTTTAAAGCGCTTGTGAACAAGTTTACTCCTTTGCCACCATTCCTTATATACCCCTCTCTTACACTCTCGTCATTGTGACGTACTATCCGCGCTATCTAATGGTGTCCTGTAATTTGCCTATTCTTCTTCTAGTTGTGTGTGATAATTCTACAGGTGAATTTTTTATTTTAGAATTCAATTTCTGTATGATTCTGAATTGTCCTTAATTTATGGACATGAGTGTATAAAAAGTCATTCACATATATTGTTGATCTACCTGGAATCATCAGGTAGCTAAAGAATTTGATCTCCCAGTCTATTGGAGTTCCACACGTTCGTAGAAAGTTGCCCCAGCAGAGGTTAACAGCAAGAGGGTGGGACTACTTTGAATATCTTCATCATCATTGTTGGCAGGATGTCTAATTTCTGCTCTTGACTCTTGCAAGAAGTCGTTGTGTAGGAAATTCATGACTCAGATTCTTGTCTTCTTTCGTCTCAACTCAGTATTACATTTTACTTTCGTTCAAATCTCACACTGGCTTTTTATATTGGCATTTCCACTTAAAAATTCGCCCAGGGGCTTAAATGGTTTTCCATTGGTGGAGGTGATATAGACACCTAATCAAACCAAGCAGAAAAGCTATTCTTCGTCGGTCGGACAAGCATTAGTGCGATATTAGATGATTATTCCTACTTCTACTGCTGAAGGTGCTACGGATGCGCTTACCGGTCCTTCTCAGAACCAATTTGGAAAACGCTTGACATCGAAAGCAAATTTCCAGATCTTGCTCTACTGGTTGCTGTCCCCTATCCTGACATTCCAGAAGAGGATTATTCTAATGATCACTAAAAAGTATGAGTATGTACATTCTGCATCTGTGATGTTCACTACATGAGTATGTGAACATCGCATATATGTGAAAAATCGTCGAGATTAACAAATACTTGATTAAAAGGGAAAATACTTTTCAAAATTAGATGTGAAGTGATGCTGCGGAAGAAATTATGTAATAATAATAAATGGATTTCAGTGGCCAAGGAAAAAATAAAATATTTGAAATGGTTTTAAATTATTTGTGTCCTATTCCAAATTGCATTCCTCTTCTGTGAGAGAGCTGAAACATTTACCTTCCCCTTAGATGAAGCAAGTGGCTAGACATCCCAAGCAGATGTTACCCGCCAAACAAATTCTAACTCAAATAATTTTTGATAAATTGCCTGAAGAAGAAATAGGGACTACGGCAGCGGTAGCATTTCCAGTGACACCTGTCAGATTGTCTCTTAGGATGCATTTGAATGTTGATAATGCTAAAAAATATCTCATAGAATCGGTGGTTAAAGATAACATTCTCTCAGGCTTTCGAGCAACTATATTAAATGTTTTGCAACCACTCAGCAGATCCCTCTAACCATTTCAAGTTTACTACAAGGAAGACAATTTGGACACGTATAGATTTGTTTCTACCCTATAAAATAAAAAATTACCCCTATAAAAGAGCAAATTCCGTACAGTGACAGAGAATTCTTTTCTGATCGGAACATTGCAGATGCATACACACAGACATATTGTCTTTTGCAGAAAAAGAGCTTATGTTAGGAAGACGTCGAGATTTCTAAAAAGGAATATTAATCAAATACCTGTGCCTCATGACCAGGGAGCTCCAGCACTACAGAGGAATTCCTCTTTTCCTTGAATAAATCGAAAACCAAAAAGTCACCGGGAAAGAATAAAATTCATGACGAGTTCTTTAAATATATTAGACCTAACATTAAACCTATTGGAAATTTTTAACCATACGTGGAAGACGGGTATTGTGCCTGATGATTGGAGGAGAGCTGTTATCGTTCCAATTTAAAAAAAAAAAAGGCAAAAACGTCACAAATACTCAAAGCTATATCCCATCTCACTCAATAATGGCCAAACTGATGGAGTGCATGGTTGTAAATGCATTGAACTCGTTCCTTGAAGCTTAAGATCTATTTTGTAATGAACAAGCTGAGTTTCGCAGAAATAGGTCTATTGTTGATCAAATGGCTCATTTGAGCCAAGTGGCTAAGGATTCTCTCGATAAAAAGAAAGTGATGTCAGCAGTCTATATAGAATTTAAATTGGTTTATGACTGCATTTGGAGAGAGAAAATGAATCAAAAGCTTAAAAAAATTGGAGTGGAAGGGAACATGTTAAAAAGTTTCATTTTATTACCTGGGTCAGAGAAGTTGTAAAGTCCGTTTCGGGAGTTCTACATCTAAACGCTATATCCTACAGACGGGATTAAATAAGGGGGCGGACTGTAACTGTTCCCTTTTTAATGTATATATAAACTATGTGATTCTGGGCCTGAAGTCTGTCGGAGTGGAATAACTTCTTTTTGCAGTTGATCTGGTTATTTAGACTCAAGTTACAAAAAAGAATGCAAAACTCCAAATAGAAAAGCTACTAAATAAAACACTGGATGTTTTATCCAAGTGGTGAGAAGAAAATAACATGACAGTAAGCCTTAAAAAATCTATGGTTCAGGCATTTTCACTTATGTATCAGAATATCCGACATAAATTGTTTTCCAGATAAAGTTGTTAAATACGGATAAAAGTATGCACTTGGGAGTTGTCTTCGACAGTAAGTAAAGCTGGAAACTGCATATTGACACTGTGATTGAGAAGGTAAAAAGCGCCTTCATATCCTTAAACTTCTAGCTGATTGTCTTTGGGAATGCACCCGAACAATCCCGGAAAACACATATGAAACTTCTGCTTTGTTTTGTCTATTATTACTTATTGTTGTGAAGTCCTAGTGACTGCCTCAGAATACTTGATTAAGAAATTAGAATTACTTAAAACCAGCGCTTCGGTTGATGATTGGTGCTGTAAAGATCCTTCTAATGCTAATGCTTGGTCCGATGCTTGGTCTAATGCTTGGTCCCATCGATTCAATGCTGCTTTGGACCTATAGTAAACCTATCCAAACGATTATTGAGGAGAGGGCTCTTGTGCTGTAGGAAAGGTTGATTAGAATTGAAGTGCCTTTTTGGGACTGCTATGGAAAAAAAAGGCATCTGAAAACACAAAGTGGTTTTATTCAGAGGTTTTTGAAACCTCGGAATCCCTTAAACCACTTCGAAATAACTGCTAATTTGAATCGTCATTTACCACAGGAGATCTTGAATATTCTATCCATTAAGACCTTCCATACTTTGACCTGAATGGTTATAGATTTATATATATGGATCCTTGACTGAACATTCACCAAATGTAAGACCAGGAATATATTCTTCCATTTTGTCTCCTTATGCTCCTATCGGGAAAAAAAACCGTCATCGATAGAGAAGAAATGGCTATCTTTGTGACTATGGAGCAACATATCTCCGTGCATCTTTACAACAAGATGGTTTTGTTGTCGGACTCTAGGACTACCATACAAGCTATAGAAACATATGAATCACCATCCTCAAAGAATATCTTAGTATGTCGAGCTCTTTTTGAAAAATTGACAATAGAAGGGCGCTATATCGTTCTTCCAGTGGATCCTTCTACATTGTGATATTTTAAGTATTGATTTAAGGCAGATTTAATTGCTAAGACAGATAGTAGACCCATCTAGATGGATAATAATGGACGCATAATAGACCCCGGATATAGACACGGATGGTCCAACTGTTAAATACTTGCAACTCTTTTCATTACATGAAATTTTATATCAAAAATCAGATAAGACATAGATGGATGGCATGCTCACTGCTCATATCTCCTCCAGGATTTGGAGGTACAATTCAGAATAGGGTATTTCGGACAAGCCACTTGAAAAAGCTGTCGCAGAATTCAGATTTATGGGAAACCATTACTGTTTGGCTAGCCATCTGCACAGCATTGGCATTTTTGATAGCCTAAATTGCCAACTCTGTGGGAAAGACGCGATTATGGATAGGCGCCATATAGCAGGATGCCTGGCCTTGTGTGGGACTCCGATGTGAAAGATATTGGAGTGCTAGAACTTTGCTTATGAGACATTGGCTTTTTTCTTGTGTGTATTTAGTTTTGATCTCGTAGAGTTTGTCATTTTATCTTGCCATTGGAGATATAAAAACTTATGATTAGAGAAGAAATGTTCAACGGTAAACTTCGGCAACCCAGTGTTATTCCTGTAACTTTCATCTTCGAAGTAGTAACAGTGGTTCACAGAGAATCACCCTCCGCGTTTCATAAAGGCATCTGAAGTGAGGAGGGCTTGAATTTTTTTAAGAAATGTGCTACTATTGGTTTGGTCGAAAACTTTACTTTTATTAACTGTGGTCTAAAGCGACATATCGCTCACGGAGAGGATTTAAAAACTTTCCTCACCATCCATATAAAGCTCATTCAAATCCCTCTAAAAATGAGCCTTCACTTTCCAGTCTGCGGATGGGCAATTTAATTTTGTATCCATTCTTAAGAAGCAATCTCAAAAACAACCTTTGCAACCCGTGACAGAACCTGTTCCCCAAGAGGATGCTGGCAAACTCAACAAAGCACTCTTCGTCCTGAAGGAGTTTACTAAAAATCTTTAACTCCCTTGGAAGAATTGTAAAAGTTTATAATCGGTTATTACAGTGTAATAATTATCTTGAAAAAATTCCGTATATTTAAAGTATATTTGCAGAAAGTTCTACTTGCTCCACCAACTTTTCAATAACAACCTCCTTCATTGCAGCACTCTCGATTTGTACAGAGTTGGACTCATCGCAAGTACTCTCGGCCTCTCATCGCTAGTACTCTCTAAGAGTGAGATGGGAGAAATACGGTTGAGTATATTTCTAGCTGACTGTACTCTTTTTATTACTAATTTTTTTAAATACAGATTTTTTTTTGGAACTTTTGAAAGACTCTTTCAACATATCTCTCATTGATGTTTAATTTTGAGTGACGATAATATCACCATTTGTCTTAGAATAGATAAGCACTGCATAAGAAATCCTAGGTTGACTTTTTAATATTTCTTCATAAGTGCAAGAAATATTTGAGTCAAGAAGAGATTGTTCTAAGACTGCAGAAGTATTTGTTGAAAAATGATCAAGTAAAAATTCAAGTAACAGAAGTTTATTTTCATATGATCATTTGTCAGAATCTAAATTGTAAAGCTTCAACAGATTTCTCAATTATCAGATCATTTTCGATGTGATTAAATTATTAATCGCTTCGTTTTTCCTCGTAAATTATGATCCAACCGAATATAGTGAGTGTTATCTTGTTAGGAATTTCTCATATTGTTTGCTTACTTTATTCTGATTTTTTAAAGAAGTTTGCCCTAAAAATTGAATCTCTTTAAAATAATAATAATAATAATAATAACCTAAAACGAAAATTAAAACAAATAATAATAAACTAAAAAAATATTACATTTAAATTTAACAGGTATTGGTCTGGTTTTGTTCGGTTAGTCGCTCTATGGTCATCTTCTGCACACTTTAGGCTAAACAGACCGGGACCTACAGTTTAAAGTGCAGTAGAACCACTAACAAACATCCATGCCACCGCCAGAATTCGAACCTGAAGCCTTCGATACCAACGGCCAGAGCGCTAGCCAGTTGGCCCAAATTTAACATGGAAGAAAGATGAATTTTACTATCTATCTTTATATGTGGCTCCAGTGACACTGGTCTATTATGCACTACTTAGAGATAAAGAAAAACAAATTGAGTAGGTATTAAAAAAAAAGGCCTGTAGAAGTTATTACGTGTAAAAGAAAAATTTGTGAATAGAAAAAACTGCTTGTTTCTCACAATAGGAAAGTGTGCTTTATAGAACTAGATAAGTTGAAGCTCATGGGTATTTAGTGATTCAACCGGGATATGGGATGAAATGGGTAACCAAAAGTTGTCTATCTGATTTTAAACGAAGTGAAGGTCAATAGTATAATTGAAATGGAGAGGTTTAAGGCCTCTACTTTGTTACTAGAATTAGTGATCGTCAAGCAATTTGCTGGAGAAAATGACTGACTACCGCAAAAGCGTTAACCAATTAATAGGCTAAAATTTGGCGAAAGAAAGTTGGAAAACTAAGAAATTAAAACTGTTATACGAAAAATAAACATAAAAGTTACAAGATGGTGGCGTTTTATTTCCCTAGATAATCAGAGGATGTTGAAGAGTTAAAAAGATCCACTGCGAATAAATTGATTAACGAAACAAAAGAATTTTGCGGCGAAAAGTAAGTTGTTTACAAAATAAGAAGAATTGAAATTGATTATTTATTAAAATAGGAATCTACAAAAAAATAAAATAAAAAATTAATAAATTTGAATATGATGATGTTAAAAACAAATGTATACAAAAGGAAAAACAAAATATTATTAAAAACAGATATCAATATAAACTAAGCGACAAGAATACAAAACAGTTTAAATGAAAGTATTTGAAATTCAAAACTAAAAACAAAACAACATAAAATGTAAAAACGCAAAAATGAATGAAATCACCAACAAAACAATACATCAGAATAACTAAGAAACAAACAATGCAAACATATATACTAAGAATACAAATAAATTTTATAACGGAAGACTTATTTCGATCGCTTTAACTCTGCATAAATTCTCGAAAAACAATGAAAAAAATTAGCATAAGAACATGAAGATCTTTTAAAAGAAAAACTATTGAAATCTTAATAAAGTGACACGTGTAGAGAATTTGAGGAGCATTTCCAGGAATGACCGCCTGGAAGAATGGATCAGTTTCAATAACAATAATGCTCCCACTACATAGATGTTCCCATAAAATTTATATACTACAAAAATGAATTATTTCCCATCTGTAATTATATTATTTCTCAATACTTGACATCTTTCTCATTACCTTGGAAATATTAGTTTACTTTAAGTAGCTTCAATTTCGTTCTCATGATTTAAGTAATTATTCAGCTGGGAATATTTATGATTCTAAGCATGCAACTTTCAGTGCACGAACTTCACTTCAGTGACAAAAGAAAGTACTATTATGAAACCCCAGCTAACTCTAGTTAAACTTAATACATTTATAAATTAAAAAAATTCTCAATTATTCTCTTTCAATTGTAAATTCGTCTTCCTCTCATTTGTTTATTGTATAGGTATATATATATATATATACTCATGTTTGCGAAAATTGCAACACCATGAAGGACTTACACGAGTGAGCTGAAATTTTCAGGAAATGCAAATTAGCGCATGATATGCAAATGATTAGAATTTCAAATCCGTAGCGCATGCGTATGGCGAGCAGCGCCTTCTGAACGGCGAATGGATCCGAATAAATAGACGGCTGTAGCGAGGCGTGTATGGTTTTCGGTGGTTATCTGCTAGTGGTAAACGCAGCTCAATCGTTACATATGCCTCTTCGACGAAAGAGAGCGAGATTTGAACAACTTACAGAGTTTGAATGGGGAGAATCATAGGCCTTCGTGAAGTTAAATTGTTTTATTCGTGAAGTTGGATTGCCGCTCGTGTGCAGCGTAACAGCAGCACAGTGATGCGTCTTTGGAAGCAGTGGACGGACGAGTGTCGGACAACTCGGAAATCCGGGAGTGGACCCCGAAATGTGACGTCAGCTCGTGATGATAGACACCTGGTCCGCAAGGCGCTGACGGACCTTAGGGCTTCCTCTAGACAATTGGCAGCACAGTGGTCAATAGCTACAGGTGTTTCATTGTGTGCTTCATCAAATCGTAGACGTCTGCTGCAGCGTGGACTGCGCGCAAGGACTCCTTTATACAGGATCCCTCTCACGCTAAACCATCGCCGCCTGCGTCTACAATGGGCCACTCAGCATAGAGACTGGCGTGCTGATTGGCAGCATGTCGTGTTTTCTGACGAATCCCACTTTAATTTGTGGTACCATGATGGCCTCATTCTTGTCAGACGCTATGCCGGTGAACGCCACCTTCCGGAGTGCATTATCGAACGCCACCTTCCGGAGTGCATTATCGAACGCCACAGTGGACGAACACCCGAAGTTATGGTCTGGGATGCCATAGCATATCATGGACAATCTCAATTGCTAAGAATTGTGGGCAATCTGAACAGCAACCGGTACATGAGGGAAGTTATACAGCCCCAAGCTGTTCCCTTCCTTCAAAGCTTGCCAGGCGCTGTATTTCAACAGGACAATGCCCGCCCTCATATCGCTAGGACTGTTCAATCCTTCTTTGAAACGCGGCAGGTACAGCTTTTTCCTTGGCCTGCGTATTCCACGCATATGTCGCTGATTGAACATGTGTGGGATTTCGTTGGTCGGCGTCTCGCTCATGATCATCGTCCTGTTGCTTCTGCAGACGAACTTTGGGTGCGCATACAAACAATATGGAATGCTCTTCCTCAGGCAGACATTCAAAATTTGTTTGACTCCATGCCACGTCGTGTAACAACACTTATTGCGGCACGTGGAGGCTACACAAAATACTGATTCCGACCTCTTGTTACTGTTTGTTTGCTTTGAACATTTAATCATTTATTTGTACCACTACTACTCAACTGTGTATTAAATTTCATTCAATTATGACGATTCCTTCATGGTGTTGCAATTTTCACAAACATGAGTTTATATAATTTTTGTATTCTTTTTTGAATTGCCATTACAGTTTTTTTCTCTTACACTTTTTGGATTTTAAATGATTTTCAGATTTATTACTGCAGCTTAAGCGCACTTTCGAACTTGAACATTATTATGAGAGGTCTGAATGTCGGACAACTCAGAGTTGTCACAATGCGAATGCTCTAATGATTATCTTTGACAATTTTACGATTTATATATTGTAAAATACAATACTACAATTTATATATATATATATATAAATATATATATAAAGAATACAACGCCTGTGCACAAAAATCGAACAAGAACTAACAAGGAGTAAATTAGAAAAACTATCCTGCACATCAAATGCTACTACTGGTATTTGCTACGCACAAAATTGTAAAAGGAAACCTTTATAACATTCCTTGTACTGTATTCTATTGAAAACTATCAAAATATTGTTCAAGTTTCGAAGTGCGCTTAAGATGCAACAACGAAACTGGAAATCCTTTTAAAATCAAAAGGTTGAAGGGCAAAAACTGAAATGACAGTTAAAAAAAGAGCACAAAAAATTGTACGAAATATACAATGATAGAATGGAAAAACTTGTTGTCTAGGAAATCCGTAAAACTATTAATCTTAAGGAAAGGAAGAATAAGAATTATAACATACTGAGGTTAACATTATAATGGAATAAGTGTGCTCAGCGTATTATAAGCCATGATATTTCTGTTTAATAGTTGTCTGGACTCAATTTAAACACACATCTAGAGACATATTGCAATAACATAGACTAGACAGAATAACCTTCTGTTTAGAGCTGGCAAGATATAACATGATTGAATTAAACTATTTGGCCGTGCAACTTATTTTTATAAGTCACATGGTTTATCATAACATAATCAGTTTGTTTGACCAGAAATATGAGGATTGGTTTCTTATCAAGCTTACCAAGCCTTACGACAGGAATTAACAGCCAAAAGGACCAGGAAAGTGGAACATTCCTTAGAAACTACAATGATATTTTTTTGGAAACACTGGATCAATGAAACAAACATCTCGAGGATAGAAAACAAAGAGCAAGAAAGAGGAAAAACCAAAGTTAACTGGCCATTTCTTTAGGACAAGTTCCATAGAGGACTTGTGGTGGGATTGTTTATTGTATGTATAAAGAGTTTCATGGAATAAGAAGAGAGTTAGAGAGAAAAAGTAAGTATTCCAATGAACCAATCAGGCCACAGAGAGGGTACATAGCCCTTACAACAACGATTCTCAACATTTTGGGACTTATTCCATTTGAGGCTGTGATAACACTTAATGAGAGGTTCGAATATATCGAAAAGAAAATATTGTTAAAAAAGCTAATTAATTTACCGAAAGAAATGCAAAACAAAATACACTCTGACATAAGTAGTAGTACAGTAGACATTTACACATATCTTATACTTATGAATAGAATTATATCAATACTGCACAGCGTATTTAATAATGAATTTATAAAATCGTAATTAAAAAACAAGTTTAATAATTATGAACGACTGTCTTTTGCTCAACTTGAAGAGCGATGTTTTTCAAAGGAGATTATAATATTAGAAATATATACTCTGAATTATTTTTCTGTGTCGAGAATTCTTTGTCGAGACTTATATTTTGTATTCAAAGCAGCCACCACTGAAAATGTAGTTTCTCAAAAGGAGTATGTTGAAAATAGTAATAGTATACGAAATACTCTTATTTTCAGTGCCGAAAAATTCGTCATTCACATCTGTCCAAAATCCAAGGAAAAAAATTTTTTTTTTTCCTAAATACTTTTTCAATCACAGACAAAGTTTGTTAAAAAAATTATTTTTGTTTTGCCTATGATTTTAAATTACAAATTCGAAGTTTCTTCACATGAAAAATAGAACGCATTTCAAATGTTTGTTCTAGATATAATTAGTAAATAAAAGTGTTATATTGCAAATATGTGTGAGGGACAGTTTCAGATTTACTGTTCTCAACATTATAAATATAAAGAATCCTGAAATAATGTTTGTATAGTGCAGTTTTTTTAATCGTTTACACTCATACAACACTATGTGCATTCTATTTATATTACACTGAAATATTATATGAACGAGAATAAAGAATTAATCCTTTACAAATTAAGAATATATTAAAAAATATTTAGCAAATAGTTGAAAATTCAACCTGTTATTAATTTTTAGTTATATAGCGTAGTTAGCAAAATTGTCTGGCATATATTAAATTGTATATTTTCGCGAAGAAACACTTGATGAATTATCTAAGTAATTCTAAAATGAGGCATGTCTTTCAAGGTGGGCTAAATATATCTCACATGTTGGCGTATTTCCTTCCAATAAAAGTAAATGAATTTAAATAAATTAAAAAATATCTATTTATTAATCACCGATTGTTAAAATTTCTGATTTTAACTTAAAAATTTTAGAAATAAAAATTCACAATAATGTATCTACGAACATGTGTAATTTTTATTTATCAAATATCATAGTTTGTCTAAGTCAAATCTAAATAACAATTTAAACATTTTGAACATACAAATGTTAAAAAACTACTTATTATAGCTTACTTACTTAATTACTACTTATCCACTATTTTTTAAATTCAGGTAAAAATGGTATATGATACCACCATCATCAAAATTATCATATTTGAATGATTAGTATTCTGAAAAAGCTTTAAATTTTCAATTCTAAACATTAATATTTTTAATTTTTATATAAATATTTATAAAAAAAAATTTTTTGTTATTTTCTTCTTCCAATAGAACAAGGTCTAAAAATATTGGCCAAGAAATCTGGGTTTGTAATAAGCGTCATAATAAAAAACATCTGGCTTTTATGTTTACTTTACAAAAAATAAAAATCTAATAACAAACACCTTGAACAACGCCATATTCGAACAATTTACTTGTGAAAAAACAACAGTTTACCATGCATAACAGGCAGCTAAAACAAGACTAAAGAAAGGCTAAATTCCGGAAACAATCTGTTCCTAAGCAAGTTAATCCGGCAGCTGTTGCAAGTCCTGTGTTTTCACAGGCGAGTCGGTACGGTCCTTAATCCAATATTTCCGTCTACTAAAGTAGCTCCAGGGGGTGGAGGGAAGAAGACGAGAATTGATTTTCGTTTCTCATGGTTATTGTGCTGCATAGACAAAATAAAACTCTCTTGGAAGAACATGAGATGATTTCATATGTCGTATTTATCGCTGCACACTTTCTTCCTCGACAGCTATTAGCCTGGCAGGGAGAAATTTACCTTTTATTTAATATGGTGGAATATTTCTCGTGTGGGAAAAACACTGAAATCATAAGAAAAAAGTTCAACTCAAATGCAAGAAATTTGTGCTTATCTATAATGTATACTGGATATATTTTTCTGTACTATGCCATTTTGTTTTATCCTGTTTATTCTCGTTATTCTTGCATGAATTGTTTTACATTCAGATATTCTGTCCCAATCTCTTGTAAGGTAGAACAAATGCTTCATACTAGCATCAGTTATTAGTGTGGCAGGGATAAACTTAAATTTTATTTAATATGGTGGAATATTCTTCGTGTGGAAAAACACTGAAACCATAAGAAAAAAGTTCAACTCAAATGTGGAAATATGTGCTTATCTCTAATGTATACTGGATGTGTCTTTTGTATGTTATGCCATTTTGGTTTATCCTGTTTATTCTCGTTATTATTGCATGAATTGTTTTACATTGAGATATTTAGTCTCAATAACTGGTAAGGTAGAACAAATGCTTCATACTAGCGTAAAAATCACGATGCATATCTTTGAATATTTAATAACTTCAATGCTTTCTAAGCAGAACGGGAAATCAATATATAAAATAGAAATTAAAAACTATAATCTATAAAACAAATCATAAAAATGTTTTAACGAATTTCTTTGTCCTTGTGTTTGCTTATGGTTTTACATTTATCTTTCCATAGTATTTTAGAGGATATCAATAAAGAGACGTGAATTAAAAATATATTTCTTATGTATCGTTTATGTATCATGTATTTCTCATCTATTGTCATGTATTTCTCATGTACACTGCGGGAAAATGTAGAAGGACATTAGATTATTTTTGATAAATGAATAATGACGCATTTTTTTTAAACAATTAATTTCTTCACAACGTTTTTACATGCAGATACCTGTATCTAGACAAATAAAAAAAGTACACAATTAAAAAAAAAGTATACTTAATAAAAAAATTGGTTTTGACGATCTCATGATCAGTGAAAAAAGTAGAAGGACACTTCTAAAAAAGAGGTGTACTATATAAATTAATATGGAATTTTTTTCCCGTTGGCTCGAATTACTTCGAAGATCCTATTTGGCATCGAACTGTATAAAGATTGAATTTTTGTTTGGCAAAAATTGTCCCATACAAAGTTTAATGATTTCTGCAGCTCAGCTACAGATTCAAACTGGTTTCCACCCTCGTAAACACGACGTACAATCATTTCTCATATGTTCTCTACAATGTTGAGATCAGGACTTTTAGCAGGCCAATGTAAAAGTCGAACATTGTTTGCTGCAAACCTATCTTTAACACCATTTGCAGCGTGAATTGATGTTCCATCTTGCTGAAAAATCCAGTCATCTCCTCCTAACTCAGTGCCATACGGAAGAAGATTTGAGTTTAGAGTGGATGTAGTCTGTATGGTTCTGTCTACCATTTAGAAAGACTAAACTTGTCCTGCCTCCATAGCCAACTGCTAACCATACCATTAAACCACCTCCTCCCATCTGTCGAGTAGAATAAGTTTCTTCTTCAATACCAAGACAGTGCCAATAGTACTGATAACCATCTGGACCATCCAAATTGAATTTTTTCTCATCGGAAAATATAACTCATCCGTTCCGTGCATCCGTTTTTTGAAGACGAACTTTTTTGAGCGTTTTATGTAGTTATAGACAGTTGTTTTGGTTACATGTGTAATTCCTGATTGAAATTGCGCCTTGCCGACACTTCTACCAGTCTTTTTGAGTTCGAATGATTTTTCGTTGATCACGTTAGGTGAATTTTTTTGGTCTTCCTGTCTTCTTTTTTCTTCTGTCACTTTCAAGGTTTCTTATGAAGTTCGAAACAGTATTAGGACTGATTCGTAGCTGCCGTGCAATCTCTCTCACACCTTTGCCTTCATTTTTATAGACAACTATTTGGCCCTTCTGAAACTTACTTAAGGGTATTTCTTCTTTTTTCTCACACCCAAAGTTATTAAGTATTACATTCCTAAGTTAAAATAGTGGTAAGTAAAAAAATCTCATTTAACTTTCACTTAACGTAAATTAAAACTCTAACAAAACAACTCTCTATAAAAATCAGGTCAAAAGCAGTAAAATAAAAGCATATTGTACAAAAAAATTACTGTCCTTCTACTTTTTTCACACAGTGTATGAGATATGGGATAATAAAATTGGCAATTTAAGCTGTTAAAAGCTTTTGTATTATGTTTATTGATAAAAGCTTATTGGTATTAGAAATGAAATAGGAAAGAAAAAAGGATATTTAAATCTTCTTAATATTTATATTTGTACGTAAATATTTGTAAAGTGAACTAAAAACATATTTTTGTTAACACAAAAGCATTTAACTTGTAAGTTAAGAAAAAACTTTAAAAAATGTAAACAATAAATGAGTACAAGGTATATTTGAAAAACTTTTAATATTTTGAATAAAAATTAAGAAAGATAAAGTCTAAGGAAACTAAAACTCTAAAATAGCATTTTTATAAAATAAATACATTTAAATCAATTACAGAATTTTAAAAAATCAAAGTTCCATCTCTCTCTCCATCAAACTAATTGAAAACATTTCAAAAATCTGTTATTTTCCAATCTGTTACAAATATTTGAATCTTACCACATGTTGACAGACCTCGTGCAACCGATCCTGCAGTGATAGACGGCGAGATAATGGTTTCTCAACTGAGTCCGATTTCGCGATTTAATGGCTAATGTTCATTAGGATGTCAATCATTTTCCGTGGCCGGGAGCGTTTCTTGTAGGGATTTGCCTACGAGCTTATTATAAAAGCGGATAGTGAGAAGCTAATTTCCCTCTGGAGGCATCATTTAGGCGGAAAGGAGCTCGGCTAACAATTAACTGCATAATTTCTCTTCGACGAGAGATTCGGGGAAAATATCTCAGAACTGTATGGAAGGTGGATATAGGAAGCTCTTCTTACTGAAACGAGTTGATTGGATGCTTTAAGAAAGGATTTTAAGATCAGTGCTACAAATACATAGTCTATAATATTCTTTAAGTGATTTTCATATAATTTGAAAAGTTGAATACCTTTGAGTCGAGAAGTAAGATATTAGAACAAAAATTGATGGAATAATTAAATAAAGGTTATTAATTTACTTTAATGTTTATATTTTTTGTATTTCTTTTATTAATATTTTAATAATTTTAACGGTGAATTATAATTTTTATTACAATTATTACGGATTTTAAAATCAGTTCAACAAATTAGACTATAGAATTTGTTGCCTCATGGATAAATAGCTCCACGAACACAGCCAAAAAAAAAAAAAAAAAAAATTAAGTGGAAACCAGCACCCGTTAATGTAAACATCTTGTCTGCGTTGCCGTGAGCGGATTGGAGAGAGAAAGAAATGTAACACCAGTAGTGTGTGTTTGGTTTACGAATAAAAGTGTCGTTATTTATAGTCCACTTTTTTGTGCTATCTGTTTTATTCCTAGACCATAACAGTATTCTCTCAGTGTTTATCATATAGTATATTTTGAAAGATTGAATACCTTTGAATAGAGAAGCAAGATATTAGACCACAAATTGATGGAATAAGTAAATACAACTTATTAACTTATTTTACTGTTTACAGTTTTTGAATTTCTTCTATTGTTATTTTTATTATTATAGCATTGAATTATAATTTTCTTTATAATCGATAAAACAAATCATAACCAATGTTTTAAAGAATTTTTTCGTCATCGTGTTTTCTTATGGTTTTACATTTATCTTTGCATAACTTTTTACATGATATTGATAAGGAGAAAATGACCTATATATAGTTCTCATGCATTTTGAATATGCGATAAGCAGTTAAAGGCTTATATGCGATAAGCAGTTAAAGGCTTATATGCGATAAGCAGTTAAAAGCTTTTGTGACTGGTATTAGAAATGAAATAGAAAAAAAAAGATATTTAAATCTTAATATTTATATTTGTATGTAAATATTTATAAAGTGAATTAAAAACATATTTCTGTTAAAACAAAAGTATTTAACTTGTAAGGTAAAAAAATTCTTGAAAATGTAAAACAAAATGGATAAAATGTATCTTTGAAAAACTTTTAATATATGAATAAAAATTAAGAAAAACAAAGCCTAAAAAATTAAAGTTCTTGTGTGTAGCATATTTAAAAAAAAAATAAAAACATTTAAATGAACTTCAGAATTTAATAAGAGTTTCAAGTTACATCGCTCTTTCCTAAATACATAAATAAAAGCTAATAACCATCAAACCGAAAGGAAACATTTCAAAAATCCGTTATTTTCCAATCTGCTACAAATATTTGAATCTTACCACATGTTGACAGACCTTGTGCAACCGATCTTGCAGTGATAGACGGCGAGATAATGGTTTCTCAACTGAGTCCGATTTCGCGATTTAATGGCTAATGTTCATTAGGATGTCAATCATTTTCCGTGGCCAGCAGCGTTTCTTGTGGGGGTTTGCCTACGAGCTTATTATAAAAGCGGATAGTGAGAAGCTAATTTCCCTCTGGAGGCATCAGTTAGGCGGAAAGGGGCTCGGCTAACAATTAACTGCATAATTTCTCTTCGACGAGAGATTCGGCGAAAATATCTCAGAACTGTATGAAAGGATGATACAGGAAGCTCTTCTTACTGAAACGAGTTGATTGGATGCTTTAAGAAAGGATTTTAAGATCAGTGCTACAAATAAGTCTGCAATATTATTTAGGTGATTCTCATATTGAGTTGTTTTGAAAGGTTGACCTTTGAATAGAGAAGCAAGATATTTGAACAAAAATTGATGTAATAATTAAATAAAACTTATTAATTTATTTTAATGTTTAAATTTTTTTAATTTCTTCTATTATTATGGAAAAACACTGAAATCATAAAACAAGTTCAACTCAAAATCAAAAATTTGTGCTTATTTCTAATGTATACTGGATGTGAGTTTTGTACATTTTGCTATTTAATTTTATCCTACTTATTATCGTTATTTTTGCATGAATTGCCCCCACATCTTCTTCTATTATTATTTTTATGATTATAACACTGAATTAGTGTTTTCATTATAATCGATCTATAAAACAAGTCATAAGAATGTTTTAAAGAATTTCTGCGCCATTGTGATCTCTTATGGTTTTACATCTATCTTTCCATAATCTTTTAGAGGACATTGATAAGGAGAAAATTATATATATAAAGTTCTCATGTATTTTGAATATGTGATAATGAAATTGTCAATTTAAGTAGTTAAAAGCTTTTGTGACTGGTGTTACAAATGAAATATTAAAAAACAATATTTAAATTTTAATATTTATATCTGTATGCAAATTTTTATAAAGTGAACTAAAACATATTTCTGTTAAAACAAAAGTACTTAACTTGTAAGGTAAAAAAAAATATTAAAAAGATAAAACAAAATTAATACAAAGTATATTTAAAAAGGTTTTAATATATATGAATAAAAATTAAGACAAATAAAGTCTAAAGAAACTAAAGTACTTAAGTAGCATAAATGTTTTAAAATAAAGATATTTAAATGAACTTCAGAATCTTAAAAGATTCAGAGTTCCATCGCTCTCTCCTAAATACATAATTAAAAGTTAATATCCATCAAACTGAAAGAAAACATTTCGAAATTCGTTATTTTCCAACCTGCTACAAATATTTGAATCTTACCACATGTTGACAGACCTCGTGCAACCGATCTTGCAGTGATAGACGGCGAGATAATGGTTTCTCAACTGAGTCCGATTTCGCGATTTAATGGCTAATGTTCATTAGGATGTCAATAATTTTCCGTGGCTGGAAGCGTTTCTTGTGGGGGTTTGCCCACGAGCTTATTATAAAAGCGGATAGTGAGAACCTAATTTCCCTCTGGAAGCATCATTTAGACGGAAAGGGGCTCGGCTAACAATTAACTGCATAATTTCTCTTCGACGAGAGATTCCCGGAAAATATCTCAGAAAGGTATGGAAGGTTGGTACAGGAAGCTCTTCTTACTGAAACGAGTTGATTGGAGGTTTTAAGAAAGGATTTTAAGATCAGTGCTACAAATAAAACTATGATATTATTTCAGTGATTTTCATATTGTATGTTTTCAAAGGCTGATCTTTGAATAGAGAAGAAAGATATTTGAACAAAATTTGAGAGAATAATTAAATAACAATTATTAACTTATTTTAATGTTTACATCTTTTGAATTTCTTCTATTGTTATATTCATGATTATAAAACTGAATTATAATTTTGATGATAGTCGATAAAGCAAATCATAACAATGTTTTAAAGAATTTCTCCGTCATTGGGTTTTCTTATGGTTTTACATTTAACTTCCCATAATCTTTTAAAGGATATTGATAAGGAAAAAACTTCATATACATATATATATATATACACTGAAGTGACAAAAGTCATGGGATAGCAATATGCAAATTTTCAGATGGCAGTAGCATCGCGTAGAACAGGTATAAATGCGCAGTGCTTTCGCAGAGCTTTCATTTATGTTGAAGTTATTCATGTGAAGAGGTTTTGACGTGATGATGACCGCACGACGGTAATTAACAGACTTTGAACGCGGAATGTTAGTTGGAGCTAGACGCATGGGTCATGCCATTTCGGAAATCGTTAGGTAATTCAACATTCCCAGATCCACTTTGTCAAGAGTGTGCCGAGAGTATGAAATTTCTGGCATAACATCCCACCATGGACAGCGCAGTGGTCGACCGCCTGCACTTAACGACCGAGACCGGCGACGTCTGCAAGGACTCGTAAATTCTAACAGACAAGCAACACTGCGTCAAATAACCGCAAAAATCAATGTGGGACGTACAAGGGACTTGTCTGTTAGAACTGTGCGGAGAAATTTGACTTTCTTGGGCTATTCCAGCAGAAGACCGACTCGAGTGCCTTCACTGACAGAACGACATCGCTTGCAGCGACTCTCGTGGGCACGTGAGCATATCGGTTGGTCCCTAGATGAATGGAAAACCGTGGCCTGGTCCGATGAGTCACGATTTCAGTTGGTAAGAGCTGATGGTAAGGTTCGAGTGTGGCGCAGACCCCACGAAGCCATGGACCCAAACTGTCAGCAAGGCACTGTTCAAGCTGGTGGTGGCTCCGTAATGGTGTGGGCTGTTTTTTCATGGCATGGACTTGGTCCTCTGGTGCGACTGGACCGAACAACATTGACTGGAAATGCTTATGTTCAGCTACTTGGATATCACTTGCAGCCATTCATGGACTTCATGTACCCAAACAACGATGGGATTTTTATGGATGACAATGTGCCATGTCACCGGGCCACAACTGTTCGCGATTGGTTTGAAGAACATTCTGGACAATTCCAACGAATGATCTGGCCACCTAGATCGCCCGACATGAATCCCATCGAGCATTTATGGGACATCATCGAGAGGTCTGTTCGTGCCCAAAATCCTGCACCATCAACGCTTTCACAATTATGAACGTCTATCGAGACAGCATGGCTCAATATTCCTGCAGAAGACTTCCAACGACTTGTTGAGTCCATGCCACGTCGAGTTGCTGCTAGTGGTGAACGTTAGCTCAATCGTTAAGACTTCACTTCTCATTGGAATAGACATTTCTCAACTCGTGGTCTATCACCAGTCGCGATGGGACAACTCATAGTATAGTTCATATTCAATCTGTAGTAGTTTTAACCTGTGAGGGTCGCACAGGCATTCGCTAATTTTGTCATCATACTTGATACCGAATATCTGCTATAAGATATGAAAGATTATTCTCATTAATACAAAACTCTAATTGCATGTAACTCTAATTGCACTACCCACAATAAATCTCGTCAACTGTCAAATTCGAGTGATGGGTTTATTATATATTTATCAAACGGTATGCATATATACAATTTATTTTTTTGAATAACTTACATTCCTCTTTCCTGGGAATGGAAGGCCAAAACTCTTCTTGTTAGAAAAAAATATTGCAATGTAGTGGAACGCTACATAAAATAACCTTAATAAAGCTCAGTTAAAAGTGATGCAACTTTTTTTTTTACTTAAAATCTATTGGAGAATAAAATAAAAAAATAGCTACACATTTCAGGAAATAAAAAAAAAAGATCGTAAAGACAATCAATAAATCGATCATAAATAAAATCGATATTTTTTATAAATTTACTTTAAACTACAACGTTCTCAATTAAATATCAATTGCACACTACTGAAATAATAACTCTGAAATTAGAAACCTATTTGTTAGAAAGACTTTTTCCGTTGGTGATGGTTGCGTGGTTGATGGGTTTTGTTTTGTCTAATTTACATCAATTTTTCGTTTTATTTTATTTAACATTTTTTTTAAAAATTTTATAAGCATTTATTTTGCCTTAAATAACTTTAAATGGAAGAAAAAAATTCATTTCTCATTAAAATTATATTTGGTTTAGAAGTTCGTCATCCAATATGTATAAAGGTAATTTAATATATAGTAAATAAAGTTAATAGTTGCAAGTAAAAATATTATGTGTCGATCCTTTAATAAATACGTAAAAACATCAATGATTCGTTTTTGAAAATAGATGATTTTTTAAAACATGGATATATTTTAAACTGTTATTTTTTTATTTGCTGAAAAATATTTTTCTTTATTTACTTATGCATAAAAATAAATATTTATCGGTATCTATGTACAAAATTTAATTTTTTTTTCTTTGCAGATCTTAAAAATATTTTTTGGGGAATTAATGAATTTTATTGCAATAGAAATTTAATACATATAGAAATAACGTCTTACATCAAAATAAGGTTATTTAAAAAAAATACTAAAAACAATTTGCAGAAAAATGTAGAATTATTGATTTATAATTTGTTGTTTCTGAGTCGTATAATTTTTCCATTAGTAATGAGCATATTTTAAGAAATATAATGAATCTTATATCAACTAAAAAAACATTTTCAATAAAAAAATGTCAATCTGTTACATATAGTTAATTTAATTAACTATATGTAACAGATTGAAATTTTTTATTGCAATTAATTTTTTTTTAGAATGTAAAAATCGAAAAAAAAAAAAAAAAAAAATTTCAATTTCATTTTTATGACACTGAAAACTATGATCTTTACTGCTTCGCTATAATATGAATTTTTTCAGGAAGTATTTTTAAAATTAAATTTGTATTTGAAATTAGTTAAATTAGTTTCCTCTCAGATTTAATTAAATAAAAATTTATTACAAAATAAAACTTTATTACCTATTACATTAAATTAAATGAATGAAAACTTCTTACTTAATTTTTTTCAAGTATATATTCCATTATATTTTATTGATAGCGAGTTAAAAAAAATATATTATGCTTTTTCTACAAGACTTTCTGTACTTCAATTACTTTTCTTTTATGTTTTTTTTTTTTTTTTTTTTAATTTTTGCTTAAAAGCTTTGCTAATTTATAATGTTATCTCAAATTTTAATGTTATGACGTAATTTTTTTATGCATTCCTTTCAATTTTAATTCTAAATTTACTACAGAGGAAAATGGCTATTTAAAATGTAATAATTAGTGTACTAATAATTATGAAATTAGGAATTACTATATTTTTATCATCACAGTATTAGTATTTATATTAGTATCTATATTTTCTTTTATTTTTTTGTATTATTGATAAATTAATTGTAATTAAAAGTAAGCATTTTTAGTTATTTCTCAATTTACTGTTTTTTTTAATTAAATTTACTACTTATATTATTTTTATGCTCAAATGTTTTATTACTAAGATTGTTTACTATTTTCACATAATAAGTTTGAATTTTTCAAGAAGAGTTTTGATTTCGCTTGAAAAATTTTGCACAATCCAAGAAACTTCTGTAGCTGTCTTTGCAGAAACATTAATTACTCACGATATAAAGGGAAAACAAACAAAATATAAAATGCTGAAATAAATGTTTCTTTGAATTAAGTCAATTCATAAATTTTAAGAATTGTTATATTTAAATTTTAATCGAAATTTTTGTTTTACTTTTCTATTCAAGAAGAATGATTTTTTCTACAAAATTTAAATAATTCTGAAATAAAGTTTTCTTTGAATTTAATATATAATATAAGTACATAACGCAATGTGTATAATTTACAAATATTTTTAAAAATGTTTAAATAAATTTTTTAAGTAAATTGATTTTTTTTTAGAACATTTTGTACATTAAATTATATTTTATATCCTACAAACTATATTGAAACATTATTTATGTACGTCAGAAAGTTTTAAAATTTTCAAAATATTAGGAAGGCAAGAGATGTCACTATTTCAGTGGAATAAAATATCAGATTTATTTATATAATAACAAAAGGATATTTCCCATTATTTGACAATCAGTTTATAAAATAATAGCCAGTAGAAAAGAAAAATCGAGAAGCAAATAAATAAAAAAAAATTTTTTTTCTTCCTTTCTATTCTTGTTCTAAAGAGAATTTTACATTAGCAACATTATATTAAAGTCATTCTTTCAAAAATATTTGTTTCATGAGGAAAATATTTGTCTAATAAGTGTATCTAAAAAAAATGCGTTTATATGTTTCATAAATGCGTTTAAAGTGAATCTATGAATGAATTAAATTGTATTTTAAATAAGTTCAATAGTCGTTTTAAATGAGTTGTTTAGTTTTTTATGATGAGTTGTTCAGTGGTTTAGTTTTAAATGACGTACAAAAATATTTGCATATATTTGAATCAAAAATTATTTTTACACCAATTTATTCAATTCCTTCTATTAGCTCACACTCTCCCTATATATATCTTGTTCAAATTTTCATTTTTTAATAAAATACTTTTTATTCATCCATTCAGGTTCAAATACTATTTTTTTGAACTTGTAGTGGATGGCACTTGATGTTAATACAGTTTTTTCAAATATTAATTCAGTAATTAAATTTAATTAATTAATTTTAGTTTTTTTTAGATTTAAATTACATGTATCTAACAATAGATGGCAGATAAACTTAGAAAAATGAATGGAAATTATTTATAAAGGACTTTCTGCAATATAATGACAAAAAAAGTAAGAATTGACTGTAATTTTTTTTTTATATTACATGTATTTTCTTTGTTATCATTATGGTCACAATTACATATAATCCATTCAATTTCAATAATAAAATTAAAAATTAATAAATTATTAAATATCAGAGTAAAGAAAATATTATTATCTTTTCATAATATTGATTTCAAAATCAGATGCAGTATTTTACGGATCATAATTGGATATAATAAAAAAGAATCGTTTTTGCAAAAAAAATTTTTTTTTATATATTAGGACTGGTAGTGATATATAAGAAATTCAGTTAAGGAAATTTTTCTGAGGTTTTAGGGTTAAAAATGCAAATTTACTCACAAAAAAAGATATATTTTAATAGATCACATGTTTTAGACGTACAAGTTTAAACAATTGAAATATAAGGAATGAATTGAATGAATATTGAATGAATATAAGGAAACAGATATTACTTATGAATATTAAAAATGTAATAACATTAATATTTAAAATTAATTAGACTTTATTGCCTAATTAGTTTATTAAGAGAAATTTATGAAGCAGATTTATTCAATTGAAAATTATTCAAAATCCTTAAAATATATATGTTATTATCATTCATTTTTCCTTTGCTAAATAAATCAGTTAGCAAACAAATTTTTTTGAAGGTTTATAAAACTTTTGTAAAATGTTTAGGGAATTCTAAAGAAATTTCCATAAAATTATTGACAATTTATGAAAGATAATTTGAAAATTTATTACAGTTTATTTAGATATTGTAGTAACTTCTTTTCTTTTTCATAGTTTATTGAATATAGTACTATTTACAACTTCGGGGCTTTCAATGGCTTTATG
The DNA here is from genome assembly GCA_021605075.1 of Caerostris darwini. Lineage (NCBI taxonomy): Eukaryota > Metazoa > Arthropoda > Arachnida > Araneae > Araneidae > Caerostris > Caerostris darwini. The sequence goes on along the minus strand of BPLQ01012850.1, from coordinate 66,459 downwards.
GTGTACTGACACATTTCTGATTAAATGTGGTAGAAAAGTTAAATTGGTAGCCTTTAAACCTCACTTATTTCTTCTTTTTTTAAAGAGCTTTTTAAAATTAAAAATTTGAAATTGTAATAAAGTTTCATGATTTATTAATAATATTCTATACAATAATTACAATAGTGTAATAATTCTGTAGAATAGCGTTTAATAACCAAAGATACAACAAACTTTAATATATAGTATTTTTTATGGTTTAAAATTTTTAATGATTTTATTTAAAGTTAACCAGTTAAAACTTAGACGCATTTCTTATGAAATATTTTAGAAATATGGTACTTACAGCTTTGTACTCACATGATCTCTTGAATAAATCAAATATTAATTTTTCCTCATTTCATAGTCTTCGTTGAATGCATAAAAATTATTCATCTTATTTCCCTTCGTTTTTCAAGCAATTTTTAATTTTATAAAAAAAGTAAAAATTTACTATTGCAATAATTTAAATTAGTGTTATCTAATCTAAATAGAATAATGTTGAGTTAGCAAATCCTAATTACTTTTTCTTACGTAACTATTTATTTTGCTTAAAAGTCTGCACATTACCTTGCATATACCATATATTATTATTAGACGTGATAATTAGTAATCCAACATAATCATTGTGCATTTATTGAGTGAATATTTACTCTAAAATGCATGCAATCCTTTTTTCATGCTACATTTAATTGTATTATAACAAATTATGAATAAATATTATATATCCATTTATATCATGTAAAACTGATCCATTTATATCATGTTAAAATTCATTACAAATAATATAGAGCTTATGATTTTGCTAATAATATTAAAATTAAATAATATATGATAATTTGTAAATAACATTTTATATTTTCATTATCTTGTTAGAATATCATTTTTAATTAAAGATCTCTTTTGTTTAGAATTACCATATTATTTTCATAATTATAAATATACATTTTATTCTGATAGTTACATAAGTGTTAAGCTGCATTTTCTGAACTGTAATTAATATTGCATTATCATTTAATTCAGCTTCTTTATGTTTTAATACCTTATCAATTAATTTGATGGAATGGTAATAAAATATAATTTTACTGAGTAATAGGTTCTGGAATATAATCATTACTAATAAATTAAATAAACGGGATTTTAATTGCAAATTTTCTGGTTATGCTGATGAGAAGTACAGGTTTTAAGGGAAGCCAACCAAACAGTAATCAATTTTAAAGGCAGTGCTACAATAATTTAAACCCACACCGATCGAATGTCAAACAATTTCTTTTTCCTGAAGATGAAAAGTTCCGGGCTTTTTTTCTTTTCGTTTTGGCTGGTCTCACACAGTCATGACTAGAATTCTTTACGTGACAAAGGAGGGGTGGAGAAGAAGACTTCTTGCATCAAACGCAACATCTGATTCGCTCATAGGAGAAATTCTTTTCTCTGCACATGATAAATGAAATTCTTGCAATTCTTTTTGTCGATCGAAACGATATGATGTTCTTTTGTGTCGGTTTTCACCGCAGCTGTGGCCTGGAAGACAATTTCGCTTTGAACAGATGGTAATTATTGGCAATGATTCTATAAGTCTGCCTCCTGCTGAGAGTAGTCGAGCGATCGTAAACTACAGGCGATGTAATATTTGGTTTTATTTAAAAAATGGATTTTGCATGAATATGATACTTTGTGTCTAACATTTTGATAAAATATGAATCTATAACAAGGTATTATAAAGGTGGATTACTTATATACAAAAATTATCGATATATATCTTTTTAAATCTGTTTTATTAATAAAGAAACATTGTTCTCCAATAATCCTGGAATGCATTACAAATATAAAATGATAATGTTTAAAATATAAATCTATTAAACAATAAACTTATTTATAAAAATGATTTGTACAAAATATCAATAAAAAGTAAACGATAAATATTAATAAAATATACATATGCACAATATGTTTGTAAAATGACACAAATGATCGCGAACTATTGGAGATGTAATATCTAACTTTATTTAAAAAATTGATTATGCATGGATATAATACTTTGTGGATAATATTTTGATAAAATATGGATCAATAAAAATTTATTATAATGTTGGATTGCTTATATATATAAATTATCTATATACATTTATATGTGTTTAAATCTATTTTATTAATAAACATTGGTCTCCAATAATACTGGAAGGCATTACATATATAAAATGTTAATGTTCCAAATATAAAATTATTAACCAATAAATTCATTTGTAAAGATGATTTGGGCAAAATATCCATAGAAAAAGTAAACGATAAATCTTAATCAATTATACATAGACAGACTATGTTTGTAAAAACATAAATGGTCACGAACTATAGGAGATGTAATATCTAGTTTTATTTAAAAAATGGATTATGCATGAATATAATACTTTCTGTGTAATATTTGGATAAAATATGGATCTATAAAAAGGAATTAAAAAGATTACTTTTTTTCGGAATAGATTAAAGGAATTAAAAGATTATATATATATAAGTGGATTACTTATATATATATAAATTATCTATATATATTTATATCTATTTAAATCTATTCTATTAATAAAGAAACATTGGTCTCCAATAATACTGGAATTCATTACAAATATAAAATGATAATGTTCCTAAATATAAAATTATTAAGCAATAAAATTATTTGTAAAGATGGTTTTGTGCAGAATATCCATAAAAAAATTGAACAATAAATCTTTGTAAAATATACATTGACAGAATATGTTTGTAAAATGACACAAGTGATCGCGAACTATAGAAGATGTAATATTTAGTTTTATTTAAAAAAATAGATTTTGCATGAATATAATACTTTGTGTATAATATTTTGATAAAATATGGATCTATAAAGAGGTATTATAAAGATGGATTGCTTATATATATAAATTATCGATATATATATATTTATATTTGTTAAAATTTATTTTATTAATAAAAAAGCACTGGTCTCCAACAATACTGGAATGCTTTACAATGTTAATGTTTCAAATATAAAATTATTAATAAATAAACTTATTTATAAAGATCATTTGTGCAAAATAACTATAGAAAAAGTAAACGATAAATCTTTATACAATATACATAGACAGAATATGTTTGTAAATGGACACAAATTACTTCAAATGCTTGAAAATTTTTAATTTAAAACTGGGAGACATTTAGTTAGAAAACGGTAATCGATCATTTTATCAATACAATCAAGTGGTCTTGATGGGCACAGGACGTTGGTGTTTTGAACTAAGAATGCATGAATCGAAATTAGACAAAGCCTCCCTTGTATATGCTGGAAATAGGCGCGTTCAATATCATCACCAGTTATATATTATCACAAGTTTAATCACCAGTTATGGTTTTAGAAATAAGGCGGTGTCCACCATCGTTAAGTAATTTTTGGTTTCTTTTGAAGATTATGCCACGCTCCATTTTTTTTGGTGTTCTAGTAAATTATGGAGAGCCCAAAACAAACTAATTTTTTCATATGCAGTTCTTCTAAATAATTCTATGTATAACTGCGGATCCAATGTTAAGTTTCTTCTGTATAATTTAATAAATGCAGCGATTATCGTCGAATAACATTTTTTGTATGGCGTACACATTTTCTGGAACTACAGCTAAAGAAGGTCTTCCTGTGTGTTCTTGATCCAGCAGAGAACTTCAACCTCTACGAATTTCTGTAAACCATCTAAATACAGTAGCACGAGTTGGAGCTTCGTCTCCATATGCTAGTTGTAGACGTTGTAGGCACTCTTCTTGATTTAACCCCACTTGAAAATCATAGAAAATCATAGTGCGATAATGCTATCGCGTCAATTCCATTTTCCCCATTTTCCATTTCCCAATTATCGTCTATGGCAATAAAGGAGTTCAAATTTACAAATTTAACGAATAATTTTTTTCCTGCGTGTGTCATCTGCCGCTGTCTCAAAAATTTCAGAGTTACCCTAGTATTACTTAGAAACTCATAACTGAGGATGATGATATTACCCTTAATTTTTAACAGTTCTTAAATAAGTAATTCTAAATAAAAAAAATAATAAAATAGCTTCCCTCATTAGTTAACAACGACTAACGCAAAACCTGCCATACAACACATAAATTTTTTATGACGTTCACCATACGAAGTTCTTTCACATACAAAATTATTTCTCTTCCATAAGTTTTCTAAACTGTAGGTCCCGGTCTGTTTAGGCTAAAATGTGCACAGAATGATCCTTCACTAATCCTGTCGGTGAAGCCACTTTGTCATACTTAATGATGGCTCTTTATTAAAGGAAACATAGTTATATTTACTATTTATACAGGCATTAAGTATTACTTCTTCTTCATTGGCGCAGCAGGTCCATGGTGGGTCAAGGCCGTCTGCCTACTGGCATATATTGAATATTATTTACTTATTTACAATAAATATTCTGTCTACAATCTACAATATTCTACTACAATAAATATCCTATCTACAATCTACAATATTCTACTACAATAAATATTCTATCTAGAACCTGCAATATTCTACAACAATAAATATCCTATCTACAATCTACAATATTCTACAACAATAAATATTCTATCTAGAATATTCTTCTACAATAAATATTTTATCCCCAATCTACAATATTCTACTGCAATAAATATTCTATTTACAATCTACAATATTCTACTACAATAAAGATTCTACTACAATAAATATTCTATCTACAATCTACAATATTCTACTACAATAAATATTCTATCTAGAACCTGCAATATTCTACAACAATAAATATTATATCTACAATCTACAATATTCTACGGCAATAATTATTCTATCCACAATCTACAATATTCTACTATAATAAATATTATATCTACAATATTCTGCAACAATAATTATTCTATCCACAATCTACAATATTCTTTTACAATAAGTATTCTGTCTATAACCTACAATATTCTATCTACAATAAATATCCTATCTACAATAATCTACTACAATAAGTATTTTATCTACAAATCTGCTCTCCACACAGAGTGCATTTTTTCCCAGCACTGTCCGTCCTCATCTGCCCTTTTCTCAGATCCCTTCTGGGGAGATCCTTCCCTTGGGATAATCGCAAAATGATAGGTGCCAGAAATGTCCCGAAGTGGGGAGGGCGTCAACAGTTAAATGAACTTCGGAGACACAAGGAAATTTGTACAAAAGTACCGCTTTCAAACTAATTTTCGATGAAACTATGAATTATCCCCTGCTTTGTGTTCATGATCTAGAGCATCTTTTAAATGTTGTTACATTAAATTAAATAATTCGCTTTAGAAAAGAAATCTTGAAATTCTTCTTAGTGGTTATATACGAAACAAACCTTATTATCCTTATGGAGAGGACACTAACCTTTCAGCCTAAAACCCAAAATTTAACTTTTTTTTGGACAATTTCAAAGAAGGAAGGGAGAGGACGTTTAAATAACCTTGGGTTAAAATTTCATGGATAGAGATACTTACTTCGTAACAATGTTACTCTCCATTTTGAATTTCCATATTAGCTTTTGATTTATCTGTTACAACTAGATGTATAGGAGGATCTGACATAGTAACTCTTCACTGTGATGTATAGGTATTAATGCAGGTAAATCTCAGTAGTCTGGTTTGTGTATCGATGTATGTGTTTTGTGTAGTTTCCTAATACCAATAATTTCTGTAAAATAAAAATGGCAGTCTAGTAAATGATCTTGGGTCTGTTGGCCGAGTGACTAGCTCTAATGCTCTATTGTGTCAAGGTCGAATCCGGCGGTGCCATGGATGCTTGTAGTCCTCTTTAAACCATAGATCCCGGGCTAATATGACTGTACGCGTTGGACGTAGGACTGACAATCTTACCCCGTAAAAAGAAATCATTTTCTCTCTGGAAATCTGCCAGCAAACAGACGGCCGTGGAAACCAGGGGATTGTTGCGCCATTGAAGGAGAAGAATTGAAAGTACTTGTTGTTCTCGCCACATCATAGGAATATCGAGAACACTTATCTCAACTTGTTAGGTTGCCAACACAAGAAAAACAACTGATATGAGAAGCATATCTCTTATCTTGGCCGCCCAATTTGCAGCTAAAATATGCTTATAACATTTTTTAATCAGGGGTTGTTTTAATTCGCTGTTAATATTTAAATACAACGTTTTCAAATATCTAACAAAAGTTATCTGGATGATTTGTCACACTTTATTGACATATTTAATTGATATATATTACAAATCATTTGTAGTTTCGATATAAAAGAACTAGACAAATTATAATATTACCTTACTGAAAGAAAGCCTGAGAAGTGCTGGTCTGCTTATAACGAATCGACGTACGAAGACACAACAAACACATGTCTGGTACCATTTCGCGACATGATGGCGCCCGAATCATTCGCTGTTTTATTATTTATTTTTGCAAACATAATAAATTAGTGCTTTTATGATTGAAAAGTGTCTGCGCTTAGTTTTAAATATCGTTTTAAAAATATAAACTGTCATTGAAAACAAGACCAAATTTCGAAAAAAAAATACAAAAAAAAATAATAATAGCAAATAAATAAATAAAACTGTAGGTGGTAGAACATAGTATGAGAGAACAATTTATTTGAAAACTAATAAAACTTTTGTGAAACTGTGTTGTTTTTGTTTTATTGTGGAAATTAACAGTTGTTTCTATGTAACTATTTTCGTTTTTTTTATTAAAGGATACATTATATCATTTTCATAAAATAGGTATGTCATTGATTTAAATAGTATTAAAATTCTAGTATAATTAAAAATATTTAGGAAGTTATTAACATCACATAAACGAATAAAATAACCATAAAATAATTTTGTTTTTATCTAGTTTTTATTACCTGCTAAAAAGATGAACATACATAAAAGATAAATTCATCAATTTGAAGGGTTGTTTAGTTATTAAACAATATTTCAGAAAGCAGATATTTCATTTTATAAAATAATTTGTTTCTTAATCCATGAACAACATTTAGATGTTCGCACTCATGTGGCCTAAATCCGTCGTGTCAACCTACTATGTTCAGATTAATTACTTCCCGTCAAAATTCTCACGCTTCTGATTTCACCAAAAAAAATCTTACTTGTCAATGAATTAACGTGCTGTGCGTGGCCTGTAGAAAGAACAACATTTAAGCTCAAATGTTTTTCTGCTTCCATTTCTCTTATTTTTATTCTTTCTTCTTATTTTTACGAGACCAACTCTTAATTCCACCTCCTTATCAGACGGGCTTATTTTGTATCCTTTAACGTGAAGCAAACCATCCTTGACATTTATACAATAAGTTTACGATGTGTATGGCTTTCGGCGAACATATTTGTGGGGGAGAAAAGTTACGTAACTACAAACTGAGCAAACCTAATTAATTTTCGGAGCATAAATGTTGGCTGTGCGAGCAGTGATGAATTTCGTATATAAGTGACATCGGTGGTTTGGTTCACATTGCAAAAATAATAACTTATAGTTTAAAATTGTTCATTTTTGGTAAACTATAATTTATAGTGGGGCCTGAATGGCCGTGTGGCTAGCGCTCTGGCGCTTGGTACCACAGGTTTCGGGCGGTACATGGATGTTTCTAATGGTTCGGAATCCACTTTAAGCCGTAAGCCGTAAGAGCTGACAGCCCTACCCCGTAAAAAAAAGAAATTATCTCTCATCTCAAAATATGCCAGTAGGTAGATAGCTTGGTCCACGCTGGGCTGTTGCGCCAATGATGATGTTAATTTATAGTATTATAAATGAACCATTCGGTATGATACTGTAAAATAATCCCAAAAAATCCTGACAAATTAAAGTGCACATGAGAAAAGTTTACCTCAAAGAGGTTCGCAGAGGGCAGGGGTAACCATTTGCTTAGCGTAATTTAGTTTTTGACTTGTTGTTGTTGCTATTTTTTGCATACTTTGGACTTATTAGACCGAGATCTACAGTTTAACATGAATTCAGAACCATTAACAAACATCCATGACATCACCAGGAATTGAACCAAAAGCATGAGATCCAGCTAATTGCCCATAAGACCGCCTCAGAATATTTTTAAAACATTGTGACTAGACATTAGATTAGACATTTTAATGAAACAACAAATGCATTTAAATAATTCATTCATTTATTTAAAAATAATATTCCTTATCAATTTTGTATTCTTTATAAAAGGGTTCAGTGGGACTAAAGTCAATAAATACATTAATTAAATATTTATTCTTTTCTTCATGGCAATTTAATCATTTGATTGAGGATATCCAAATGTCCAATATGCTAACGAACAAAAAAAATGCCATCGCTTAAGTTTCAAAGTGGGAAACTTTAAAATTGCTTTCGTTAAAGTGAATACTTTAAATCTATTAAATTTCCTTGTCTTTCTAGAATCATAATGAGTGAAACAGAAGAGTGTGAGTGGAGGTAAGATGACCCAGAAGATTGGCATGGAGATCTGCCCCCTTTTGCCCAAACTTTGTAAACGCTGTCAAAAGATTGCTTTAATTAATCAAAGGAACTCTTCAAGGTAATCTTAAATGAAGTTTCTCGGACACCATTCTTATCAAGAAACGTCAGAGATTTCAGAAAGAGGTATGAATCTTTCTCAGAGTAAACATGAAAGATTATGATCTTGATTTTATAGAAGTTAAGATGCCCCTTTCATGCCAAAGGGATTTCTCAAATATCCCAAGTTGTCGGGTAACGTTTTCCCCCCTAATCAAGATACTAGTTGTAAAAATGGGATTAAATTATTCTGCTTAGTGAAATTTAAATGTTTTATTTGACTTAGTAATTATTGCAGAGATCTTTAAGTAGCTACTGTCTTATAAGTAATATATGCTTAAGAAATATTATGTCTGTAAAAGAAGTTTAGGCTTAAGAAATATTAAGTCTGTAACAGAATTTTATGCTTAAGAAATATTAAGTCTGTAACAGAATTTTATGATTAAGAAATATTAATATACATTAGTAAAAAAAAAGAAGCACATTTAAATAAATTCAATTTTTTTTTTATGAATTTTATTGTTTTAGCAAATGATACATACTATAATATTAGTTTAAATTACTCAAATTACCGATCAAAAGTTTATAGGTTTTGAAATGTTAGTGGTTTTAAGGGATAATGATCAAAAAAGTTATTTTAAAATAAGTATTTTACCTGAGAAAGTACATATTTGAATTGCTCATTTCATTTATCTGAAAATATAAGTGAAGAAAGTCTGATAGCATAATAAATATCCCAACATTGATATTTAAAGACTCCAAGTTTATTTATGAAAAAATTATTTTCCTTCAATGTCACCTTTGCTAGAATAGATTAGTCTGAAAGTAAATATGATGACAGGAACCTCATTAATAAACATCACCTTCGTAATAAATATTACAGGATTATGGTAAATCAAGGTCTTTAATTCATGGATGTATAGATTTATGAAACCACTGGTTGCATATATTTACTTTAAATTGGCCATTACCAAAATATTCTCGCAAAAAGAAAAAAAAAATCCAAAGAGAAGTATCTAACTTATATTGATTGTATTTCTATATCTATATCTATATAGATATAGATATAGAGCTTCAAATATATAAAAAATATATGCTGAAATATAATATATATATATATATATATAATATATATATATATTTATATAGCTGAAAAAATTCTAATATATTGAAAAGTAAATAAAGATACTTGACACATGATTTTACATTAATTTGTTTAGTATATATAAAAACATTTGTAATAATTAATCAAAAAAGTAAATAATCAAATGGTTTTATTTTTGGAGTTTCATTGTATATAAAAGTATAAAAATATTTGTACATAAATATGCGTTGTTCTAACAATCTGGTGAATTTCAAAACATTACAGGGAAACAGAACACAGTTTTAAAATGGAATGCTTTTTTTGTAATAAATACCGTAAAATTGGAACAAATTACTTTGATAGAGATCCTCCATTTTCACTAACACACAAATGTGAAAATCTTTGAAAAAAAAGACATCACATTTCATCAACATAGTTAAACTAGAATATGACGAAGCGGTCTGCTTAAAATGCAAAGCTATTGTGATGTTAAATAGTGTCTCTAAGATAATAAGTCACGAAATGTAACACAAATGGCAAAAATAGAGTTGAAATTGAACCGAAGAATATTAAGGGTGAACTACTATCATATGAGATAGTATCCGGAACCTCTACACCCTCACACAAGTAATAAAGGACTGAGTAGTTTTTTAAAATTTAGATTAATAAACAACATTACTTATGGATTCAATGGTAATTTGTTCCGAGTTTGTAGCCGGATTCATTGCTAAATTATATGATGGCAGCATCTGATACCATGGCAGCAGCACTATTAAAAAACTACATTTATTTTTGAAGATTAAAAGCAACTGTCTTAAAAATGAAATAAACATAACTCTGCTCAGCAAAGAGCTGTAAAATTAAAAAGTAACGCTTCTTATAAGGAAACATTGAAGTATGTTTTATGTAGAGGAAAGATGCTCTTGGTCCAGCGCAGGTCTATCAAGCAATAAGCCGATATTTATTTCCTCTGTGAACCATTGCCTTTCAAAGCATTCATTTCTTCAATGATAAATCCTTTGTACAGCAGTCTTCAAATGGTACGGGGAGGGGGGGAGGGTAATCTGGAGCTTAATATAACAACGATATCATTAGTCTATGGTATCACTGTTATATTAAATATCCTCAGTAATAAAAATACTATCCACAGTAATAAACATCAACATCACCTCTCGCAATCACGCATGCGAGCCTTTTCACATGCGCGAATCTTCGACCCGTTCGAAGTCCCCGGTATGTAAGATTCGGCAATATGGGAAAAAGTTTACGATAGATAATTACGATAGGATATAAATGGTGATTGAATGGTATATATTATATCCGTAATTGTTAATCGTTTTATAGGATGCTAGCTGTGCATTATGGCCAAAGTTAACTTTCATTTGTCATAAAAAAAAAACTATTGTAGAAAAAGTGAAGTTAATCACAAATGGATGTCAATAAATTGATGTCTACAAATTTTAAATACAGAACCAAATGATACTTTATAGAGTAGAAATACACATAAAAATCTTTAAAAATGAAAAAAAAAATGACGATGCTTTGTTTTTAACTATATCAGAAATATTACAAATATATATCCAGCAGCCTTTCCTTTTCAAATGCCATAAAAAATTGAATTAATAATTTTTTTTCGTGAAACAAAAAGGTAGGAAAAACTTTATTAAATCTAATGGATTAGTCTCTTTCTTCTCGTAAGGATAGGAAAGCTTCTGGAGTAGGTCTACAAGAATGTATTGAAAATTACTCCTACAAAGTTAAATTTTCAGCTACAAAGTAATTTGAAAATTGGAATTTGAAAGGGCATATTCTAAATAATGAACTCTTATAATAAACAGTGGACGTAAGTAAAAAAAATGAAATAAAATCAGGGAACTGTGGGCATGAAAAATAATTAACACAATTTGGTAATTTTTGCACTTTATTTTTGAAGGCGTTAAGAGTCACTGGAAAATATAATAAATCTTTATTTTCAAAATATAGCAATCGCAAATGATATATAAAAATGTATCTGCTTTTATTAAAATTTCTTGTAAATGGATTAATAAGTCTAAAAGTTTACTGAAATAATCTTTCAGAAGTCTGAGTACTAAAGCAGTAGATAAAATGCCACCATACTGAATATCCACATGCGTCCACTTTTTAAAATAAAAAATATGGTGTCCAGTTTTGGAAAAATCATAAAATAAAGGAATATAGGTCACATGATCAATGACGTAAAAAACTATTCTCCAAATAAACTATCTGAAAGAGAAAGATATGTTATGACTGCACAAGAGTTTTTCTCTATAAATCTGTAACCTTTTGAAGTTACAGAATGAACGCAAAATATAAACAGAAATTCCATGTAATTTTTGTCAAAATAGTTGGTATACAGTATTTTGAATGACCTGTAAATGTATGGGAAATATTAAATTCAGTAATATTGGTGTATTAATTTGCAAAAATAAGACATTTATTTTTTTCAAATGATTGATTAAAACTATTTCTTTTCATTAAAATTAAGTCTTTCAAAATACTTCATTGAATTTTATCAAACAATAACAAAAGGCTAAAATTATTTTATACAGATTGATTGCATATAATTAACACTTTAATTATATTCGTAGAACATAATGTTTAAGCACTATAACATTATGAATTTATAATCATTTCAAGGAAATTATTATTATTTTAAGACATTAAATTAAATTCTACAAAAAGTTAATAAAAAAATAAAAGCGTATTGTAATTTATATTATCTAAATTTTTTATTAGTACAAGGGTCAATACAGATCATCATTCAGAAACTTAAATATACATTTTATGTATGAAGAGTTTGATCATTAGTATAAAATGAATCAAGATAATCATGTAATTCTAAGGTGAATATTGCACTAAAACTATAATTATAGTTATTTTAGCCAATCATAATTGGTAAGAAAGCATTGAGGCATAAGTAATAATAACATGGTGTTAAAATTGCTTCCCAATCATAATCTTCGTTAAAGTATCCTATGTATTGAACAGTTCCTATTTCACCTAATACCAGTGTTCACGGTTCAGGATCGAGTGCACTACATCCAGCGCAGTATAAAGTACTTCTCCAAATAGAATCTTCCAATTCGTGCTCTTATGTACAGTTGGCAAATTTGTAGCTTTGAGAGATAATGGTCTTGTATTATATCTACTAATCCTTGTCAGACATGGCTTTAATCCATGCAATTGTAGATGGCCAACCTGCTTATGCGAATTAATAGAGGAAATGACATTAAATTGGGAGTCCGCAATGGCTCTTTGCTGAATATTCATGTGGAGACCCGCATGTAATAACTAGGGGAATATAGACAGATATTAACTTATCAGATGGGTACAAATAAGATTATTATTTGGTGTAAATTCAATTGGATTTGAAAGGGAATATAACAGCAAAACCAAAATGAATTATAAACTTAGGGAAGGAATTAAGTTTGCTGCATTTAAAAAAAATTTTTTTTAATGAAACAGGTAAAAATTTCAGATAAAAAATAAATAACGCTGAATCACAACTAAACACGAACAAATAATTAATGACTACAATATTTTAAGACAGCATTTTATAACACACTCAATATTGAATTTCTAATACAACACAATACTCTATTTCTAATCATCAAATCAAATTAAAATTTTCAACACTTTTGACTCTTTCAGTTGGATCATTACATTTCATCACAAAGATCTTATAAATAGAAAAAATTTCAATTTTGTGCCCAAATGGCCCCAACATCACAAACTTGTGATAAATTCTTTTAAAAGAAAACATTATAAGGAAAATATTTAATGAACAAAAATTCAAGCTTAGTTTTCAGTCGTACATAATTTTTTTGTTAATAATCTTAAATACCTGAGTATCATTCTAGATAACAAATTTAAATGGATTATAATATTGATTACTTTTCAATAAATGTGAACAAATTGTTACATATTTTTCCCATATTGATAAAAATACATTTGGATTTACTTATGATGCAATCAAAGTTATTTACAAAAGAAGAATACTGTTTTTTATTGCTTAAGAATGTTTTTTTAAGAAATAAGGTTACAATAAAAATAAATTAAGAAAATAACAAAAAAGAATTATTCTTAGACTCTTAAGAAGCTATAGAACCAGTAGTTACAATGTTAAGTTACAGTTTCTGAATGATGTGGATAACTTTTTGTAAACACACAATGCAAGTAGAAAGAAATTTAAAAAAAAATGAAGCTTACATAAAATCAGGAGAAAACAAGGAAAAGGGTTAGGGTAAAGTTACAAAAATTATCTCAATCTATCAAGAATGAAAGAAGCACTTGTAATATTTTGTTTTAAAAAGTTAATGTTAAATACTTAGACTGGAAACATTTTTTCTACGCTAACTCCTAATTTACTAAGATACCTCAATAAACAGTAAAAATAATATATCTCCTAAAAACGACACATCAGAACAAATGTAAAAGGAACTGCCAAGTAGGAATTCTTGCTAATTATCTTAGATCACCGTTACCACAAATTAACTTAGCGAGATCTAAAGCACCCAGAGCATATAAATAAGAAGAGAAATACACACTTATATAACATAAAAAGAAGCACAATTCTTTTACTTTTTACAAATATACAGTTAATTTTTTAAATGTGAAATTAGTGCTCATTAGGGACATTACTTAAATTCAAAATAGTGTATAACCACATATAATGATTTCATCCCCATATAACAAACACAATAGACAGAACAGATTTTGTATCACTAAAGTTAAACATACTAATAAAAAAATACATTTTTGAGCGAGATATAATTAAATATACGATTTCAAAACAACTTATCAATATGAGTTTAATAATAAGAAATACATTTATAAAGCATGCAAGTAAAAATAATAACACTAAAAATATAATATAAACAAATAATAGAAAAATTAATTTACGGTAGCAGATTGATACATATTAATTCAAAATATATTTATATTAATTAAAATGTTTTTAATCCTGGTTCCTCAAATATCTGGGGTATAAAAGTTCAGGAAGGATTTCTATCAACCCCAGTCCTATTACAAATTACTGAAACTACTGGTTTTATAGTTTTGTTTATAGAATTATATTAAAATGTCATTTACGTATATTGTTGATCTACATGCCGTCATCAGGCTGCTAAAGAATTTGATCTCCGAGCCTATTGAAGTTTGACGGCTCAGAGGTTAATAGCAAGAGGGCGGGACAACTTTGAATATATGCATCAATATTGTTCGCAGGATGCTTAATTTTGCTCTTGACTGTCGCAAAAAGTCATTGTGCAGGAAATTCGTGAACTCAGTTCCTTACTCCCCAACACCTAACTATCACCATCACATTTTATTTTCACTCAAATCTCATACAGGCTTTTTTTAGTGGCTGGATTTACCTCTTAAAAATTCGCAGAGGGGCTTAAATGATTTTCCATTGGTGAAAGTGACAGTTAATCAAACGAAGCAGAAAAGCTATTCTTCATCTGCCGGTCAAGTACTAGTGCGATATTGGATGGTTACTCCTACTAGTACATCTCAAGGTGCTACGGATACGCTTACCGGTCCTTCTCAGAACCAATTTGGCAAACGTCCTGAGATCGCCAGCATATTTGCAGATCTTGCTCTACCGATTGCTGTCCCCTATCCTGATAATCCAGAAGAGGATTATACTAATAATCACTAAAAAGTATAAGTATGTACATTTTGCATCTGTGATGTTCACTATATGAGTATGTGAACATCACAGATATGTGAAAAAAATCGCCGAGATTAACAAAGATTTGGTTAAAAGGGAAAAAACATTTCAAAATGAGATATCAAGCCATGCTGCGAAAGAAATTATGTGATTTTCAGGTTATTCTAAATGGATTTCCGTGGCCAAGGGGAAAATCAAATATTTGAAATGATTTTTAAATTATTTATGTCCTATACCAAATTTCATTCCTCTTCAGTGAGAGAACTGAAACATTTAACTTCCCCTTAGATGAAGCAAGTATCTATACATCCCATGCAGATGCCACCCTCCAAACAAATTCTAACTGAAATATTTTTTGATAAACTGCTTGAAGAAGAAATAGGGACTACGGAAGCGCTATTTCCAGTGTCACCTGTCAGATTGTCTCTTAGGGTACATCTGAATGATGATAATGCTAAAGAAATATCTCATATAATGAGTGATTAAAGATAATATTCTTTCAAGCTTTCTAGCAACTATATTAAATATTTTGCAACCACTCAGCAGATCCCTCCAACCACTTCAGGCTTACGGCAATATCAAGTAGACCCATCAAGGCAGTGATTCCAATTTAAAAATAAAGGCAAGAAAACAATTCCAGTTTACCAATTTACACTATCAAGAGCATTTATAATATGAAAATATTTGAAATCAACAGAGGTAGAGAGGTACTTAGAGCTCTTGAACTCCAACCCTTTTGATCTCATTTGCAAATCCTCAGAACAGCATACATATCTACATTACAATGGACTAGAACTACCTCTGACCTACTCTGTGAACTTGTACAGTTCACACAAAGAAATATTACAGAAGACCCAGGTTACGGTGACAGACAAATAATTGCCACAATAGATTTGATCAATCCCAAAAGGGCCAACAAGCAGGCTTTAAAATTTAATGAAATTTTCGAAAAGCCAAGTGGTGTAGTTTTGCTAGAAGAATCCTTGAGAAACAAAGTTTTTAATTTATACTAATTCTACGATAAACAGATTAAAAAATTTAACGCATTAGTGCTTAAATACGCAAAAAAATTTACTTCCCCAGATAAGGTGCTTTTAGTCTGAGGAAAGTGAAATAAAGAAGAAAAGAGACCAGTTAAAGAAAAAAGTCGAGTTAACAGGCAGACCTGCTGAAATCAGGATGTGGAGGATATATGCTGCAGTATTTAAGAGAAATCTCCTTGTGACGAAACGAAAGACCTTTAACAAAATTATAGAAAATATAAACTACATGGAAGACATTTTGGAGATGTATAGATTTATTTCTACCCTATAAAATAAAAAAGTTAACCCTATAAAAGTGCTAATTCCGTACAGTGACAGAGAACTTTTTCTGATCGGAACATTACAGATGCTTACGCACAGACACATTGTCTTTTGCAGAAAAAAGAACTTATGTTAGGAAGACGTCGAGATTTCTAAAAAGGAACATTAATCAACCACCTGTGCCTCAGGTCCAGGGAGCATTTTTGAATTACGATTCACTATAGAGGAATTCCTTTTTTTACTTGAATAATCTCAAAGACAAAAAGTCACTGGGAAAGGATAAAATTCATGCCGAGTTCTTTAAATATATTGGACTTAATATTAAATCTATTGAAAATTTTTAACCATATTTGGAAGACGGGTATTGTGCCTGGTGATAGGAGGAGAGTTGCTATTGTTCCTATTTAACAAAAAAGGCAAAGACGTCACAAATACTCAAAGTTATATCCCATCTCACTCAATAATGGCCAAACTGATGGAGTGCATGGTTGTAAATAAAGTGAACTGGTTCCTTGAATCTTAAGATCTATTTTATAATAAACAAGCTGTTTTTCGCAGAAATAGGTCTATTGTTGATCAAATGGCTCATTTGAGCCAAGTGTTAAGGGCTCTCTCGATAAAAAGAAAGTGATGTCAGCAGTCTATGTAGACTGCTATTGGCCTTTATGACTGCATTTGGAGAGAGAAAAGGAATCAAAAGCTCAAAAAAATTGGAGTCGAAGGTAACACGTTAAAAAAGTTTATTTTATTACCTGGATCAGGGAAGTTGTAAAGTCCGCTTCGGGAGTTCTACATCTAAACGCAATATTCTACAGACGGGATTAAGCAAGGAAGCGGACTATAAATGTTCCCTTTTTAATGTATATATAAACGATGTGATTCTGACCTTGAAGTCTGTCGGAGTGGAATAACTTCTTTTTGCAGATGATCTGGTTATTTAAACTCAAGTTACGAAAAAGAATGCAAAACTCCAAATAGAAAAGCTACTAAATAAATCACTCGAAGTTTTATCCAAGTGGAGAGAAATAAATAACATGATGGTAAACCTTAGAAAAAATATATGGTTCAGACATTTTCACTTATGTATCAGAATATCCGACATAAATTGTTTTACAGATAAAATTGTTAAATACGGATAAATGTATGCACTTGGGAATTGGCTTCGACAATAAGTAAAGCTAGAAACTTCATATTGACATTGTGATTGAGAAGGTTAAAAAACACGTTCATATCCTTAAACTTCTAGCTGGTTGTCTTTGAGAATGCGCCCGAAAAATCCTGGAAACCCACACAAAACTTCTGTTTTGCCTCTTATTACTTGTGAAGTCCTAGTGACTGCCTCAGAGCCCTTGATTAAGAAATTAGAATTACTGTAAAACCATCACTTAGGTTGATGATTGATGCTGTAAAGACTACTTCCATCAATTCAATGCTGCTTTTGACAAATAGTAGACCTATCCAAACGATTATTGAGTAGAGGGCTCTTGTGCTGTATGAAAGGTTGACTAGAATTGAAGTGTCTTTTTGGGAATGCTTGGAAAAAAAAGGCATCCGAAAACACAAAGTGGTTTTATTCAGAGGTTTTCTGACTTGAGTGCAGATCTTATAATTAACGAGGGGAATATTCAGAGGTTTTTGAAACCATGAAATTCCTTAAACCTCTTCGAAATAACTACTAATTTGAATCTTGCTCAACCAATTCTTGAGAGTCATTTACCACAGGAGATCTTGAAGATTCTAGCCCTTAAGATATTCCATACCTCCTACCCTGAACTGAATGGTTATATATTTATATAGATGGCACCTCGATTGAATATTCACCAAATGTAAGAGCAGGAATATATTCTTTCATTTTGTCTCTATATACTCCTATAGAAAAAAAACCCGTCTGCGATAGAGAAGTAACGGCTACCTTTGTGTCTATGAAGCAACTTATCCCCATGCATCTTTACAACAAGATGGTTTTGTTCTCGGACTCTAGGACTACCATACAAGCTATAGAAACATATAAATTACCATCCTCAAAGAATATCTTAGTAATATGTTGAGCTCTTCTTGAGAAATTGACAATAAAAGGGCGCTACATCGTTCTTCCAGTGGGTTCCTCTACACTGCGACATTTTAAGTATTGATCTAGCAGATTTATTTGCTAAGACAGATAGTAGACCCATCTAGATGGATAATAATGAAAATATAATAGACAATCCAAATGGATAATAGTGAACAAATAATAGACCCATCTAAATGGATAATAATGGACAAATAATAGACCCATATAGACACGGAGGGCCAAACTTCTAAATACTTGCAACTCTTTTCATTACATGAAAGTGTATATCAAAAATCAGATGAGACTTGGATGGATGGCATTGGCTCTCCTCGAGGATTTAGAGGAACAATTTGGAACAGGGTATTTCGGACAAGCCACTTGAAAAAGATGTCGCAAAATTTAGACTTACGTGAAACCATTACTGTTTGTCCAGCCATCTGCACAGCATTGGCATTTTTGATAGCCCAAATTTCCAACTCTGTGGGAAAGACGGGATCCCGGATAGGTACCCTATAGAAGGATGCCCGGCCTTTCGTGGGACTCCGATATGAAAAGATATTGGTGTGCTAGAACTTTGCTGATGCTACATTGGCTTTTTCTTGCGTGTATTTAGTTTTGATCTCGTAAGAGTTTGTCATTTTATCTTGCCATTGGAAATAAAAAAAATTACGATTAGAGAAGAAAGGTTCAAATGTAAACTTCGGGCAACCAGTGTTATTCCTGTAAATTCTATCCCCGAAGTAGTAACTGTGGTTCACAGAGATTCATCCTCTGCATTTCATAAAGGTGTCTGAAGTGAGGTGGGCTTGAATATTTTTAAGAAGTGTGCTACTATTGGTTTGATCGAAAACCTTACTTTTATTAACTGTGGTCTAAAGGGACATATCGCCTTCAGATTTTTTTTTGAACTTTTGAAAGATTCTTTCAACATATCTGTCCTTGATGTTTAAATTTGGGTGAAGATAATATCACCATTTGTCTTAGAATAGATAAGTACTTTATACGAAATACTAGGTTGACTTTTTAATATTTCTTCATAAGTGCAAGAAATATTTGAATCAAGAAGAGATTATTCTAAAATAGCAGAAGTATTTGTTGAAAAATTATTTATGAAAAGTTCAAGTGCACTCAGAAGTTTATTTTCATATCATCATTTGTCAGAGTTTAAATTGTAAAGCTTCAGCGGATTTCTTAATTATGAGATCATTTTCGATGTGGGTAAATTATTAATCTCTTCATTTTTCATCGTAAATTATGATCAAACCGAATCTAGGGAGTTTTATCTTGTTAGGAATTTCTCATATTTTTTACTTCTCATATTTTTTAGATTTAAATTAAGAAGTTTGCCCTAAAAATTGAATCTCTTTAATATGTTGTTGTTGTTGTTGTTGCTTATCCCCTTGATTTAAAATCCTAAACCAATTCCAGTAGATCATGCTGCATCAATAGATCGTAAACGGTCCTCCCCTCATTCAACAGTTGCCTCACAGAGGCACCAATACAATCAATGAGAGGAGTGGGAGACGCGATGGCCGAACAATGACAAAGGGTATATGTCTTCTCGTCTCCAATTCTCTTTAATATAATAATAATAATAATAATCTAAAGCGAATATTAAAAAAAATAATAAACTAAAAAATATTACATTTAAATTTAACAGGGAAAAAAAATGAATGTTGCTCTCTACCCTTATAAGACATTCCATTGACACTGGTCTATTATGCATTATTTAGAGGTACGGAAAAACAAATTGTGAAGGTATTAAAAATAAAAACAAGTAATATAAGACATTTTTTGAAGTCCTTTTCTACTTTTTTTCAATATATTGCAGAAAAGTCCTTTACAAATAAAGTTGAAATTTTTCTCGTACATCTGGTGCCATCTATCATTAGATACATGAAACTTAAATCTAAAAAAAAATTAATTAAATTTAATTAATGAATTAATATTTGAAAAAATTGTATTAACATCAAGTATCATTACCTACAAGCTCAAAAAATGTATTTGAACTTGAGTGGATGAATAAAAAGTATTTTATTAACAATTAAAAATTTGAACAAGATATATATAGGGAGAGTTCTTTCTTCAAAAAGAAAATTTTTGAATAGACAATGCTTACTGTTTCTCTCAAAAGGAAAGTGTGCTTCATAGAACTAGATAAGTTGATGCTCTTGGCTATTTAGCGATGCAACCGGGACATGTGACGAAATGGGTAACCAAGATTTATCTATCTCATTGTCAACGAAGTGAAGGTCAATAATATAATTGAAATGGAGAGGTTTAAAGCGTCTACATTGCAACTGGAATCAGCGATCTTCAAGCAATTTCAGGACAAAATGACTGACTATCGTAAAAGCGTTAACCAATTATTAGGCTAAAATTTGGTGAAAGAAAGTTGGAAAACTAAGAAATTAAAACTGCTATACGAAAAATAAACCTAAAAGTTGCAAGATGGTGGCGTTTTATTTCCTTATATCATCAAAAGCTTTTAAAAAGTAAAAAAGATGCACTGAGAATAAATTGATTAACCAAACATAAGAATTTTGCTGCAAAAAGTAAGTTGTTTATAAAATAAAGAGAATTGAACTTTATTATTTATTAAAATGGGAATCTACAAAACACTGAAAATAAAAAAATTGATAAATTTGATTATGATGTTAATAACAAATGTATAGAAAAAAGAAAAAAAAATGTGGTTCAAAACAGATATCAAAATAAACTAACCGACAGGAATACAAAACAATTTAAATGAAATTATTTGAAATTCAAAACTAGAAACAAAACAAAATAAAATGTAAAAACTCAAAAATGAAAGAAAAAAAATGAATGAAATGATTGACAAAACAAAGCACCAGAATAACTAAGAAACAAACAATGCAAACATGTACTAAGAATACAAATAAATTTTATGATGGAAGACTTATCTCGATCGTTTTAGCTCTGCATAAATTCTTGAAAAACAATGAAAAAAAATTAGCATAAGAACATGAAGATCTTTTATAGGAAAAACTATTGAAATCTTAACAAAGGGACACGTGTAGAGAATTTGAGGAGCATTTCAAGAAATGACCGCCTGGAAGAATGGCTTAGTTTCAATACTGCTGCCACTACATAGCAGTTCCCATAAATTTTATATACTACAAAAATTAATTATTTCCCATTTGTAATTATATTATTTCTCAATATCTGACTTGCCTAGGAAAAATTAGTTTACTTTAAGTAGCTTCAATTTCGTTCCCATGACTTAAGTAATTATTCAGCTGGGATTATTTATTATTCTAAGCATGGAACTTTCAGTGCCCGAACTTCAACACTTCTGTGACAAAAGAAAGTACTGTTATGAAACCCCTGCTAACTCTAGTTAAAGTTAATACATTTATAAATTATAAAATTTCTCAATTGTTCTCTTTCAATTGTAAATTCGTCTTCCTCTAATTTGCTTATTGTATACATATATATATATATATATATATATATGTGTAATTTTTGTATTCTTTTTTGAATTGCCATTACAGTTTTTGCTCTTCAACTTTTTGGATTTTAAAT
This sequence comes from Caerostris darwini, assembly GCA_021605075.1. Lineage (NCBI taxonomy): Eukaryota > Metazoa > Arthropoda > Arachnida > Araneae > Araneidae > Caerostris > Caerostris darwini. The sequence continues at coordinate 44,252 of BPLQ01012850.1, read as the reverse complement.
GATTTTCAGATTTGTTACTGCAGCTTCAGCGCACTTCGGAACTTGAACATTATTTTGAGAGGTCTGAATGTCGGACAGTTCAGAGTTATCGCAATGCGAATACTCTAATGATTTTCTTTTACAATTTTACGATTTATATATTGTAAAATACAATACTACAATTTTACATTTGCAATATATATATTATATATCTCGCATGTATTTTATTTTATTTGCGCCTTCTTTGTGCATCTCGTTTTATATATATATATATATATAAAAAGAATTCAACGCCTATGCACAAACACCGAACAAGGAGTAAATTAGAAAGACTATCCTGCACATCCAATGCTACTACTGAAATTTGCTATGCACAAAATTGTAAAAGGAAACCTTTATAACATTCATTGTACTGTCTTCCATTGAAACCTATCAAAATATTGTTCAAGTTTCGAAGTGCGCTTAAGATGCAACAACGGAACTGGAAATCCTTTTAAAACCAAAAGGTTGAAGGGCAAAAACTGCAATGACAATTCAAAAAAGAGCACAAAAAATTGTACGAAATATACAATGATAAAGTGGAAAAACTTGTTGTCCAGGAAATCCGTAAAACTAGTAATCTTAAGGAAAAGAAGAATAAGAATTATAACATACTGAGGTTAACAGTATGAAGGAATAAGTGTGCTCAGCGTATTATAAGCCATGATATTCCTGTTTACTATCTGTCTGGACTCAATTCAAACACACATCTAGAGACATATTGCAATAACATAGACAAGACAGAATAATCTTCTGTTTAGAGCTGGCAAGATATAACACTGAATAAAACTATTTGGCCGTGCAACCTATTTTTGTAAGTCACATGGTTTATCATAACATAATCAGTTTGTTTGACCAGAAATTTAAGGATTGGTTTCTTATCGAGCTTACCAAGCCTTCCGACAGGAATTAACAGGCAAAAGTACCAGGAAAGTGGAACATTCCTTAGAAACTGCAATGATATTTTCTTTGGAAACGCTGGATCAATGAAACAAACATCCCGAGGATAGAAAACTAAGAACAAGAGAAAGGAGAAACCAAAGTTAACTGGTCATTTCTTTAGGACAAGTTCCACAGAGGACTTGTGGCGGGATTGTTTTTTGTATATATAAAGAAAGATTCGTGGAATAAGAAGAGAGTTAGAGAGAAAAAGTAAGCATTCCAATGAACCAATCAGGTCACAGAGAGGGAACGTCGACCTTTGCAGGCAGCAGAAAAGGTACATAGCCCTTACAACAACGATTCTTAACATGTGGGACTTATCCCATTGGAGGGCTGTGATAACACTTAATGAGAGGTTCGAATATATCGAAAAGAAAATATTGTTAAAAAAGCTAATTAATTTACCTAAAGAAATGCAAAACAAAACACATTAGGACATTAAAAAAATAAAGCAGACATTTACGCATATCTTATAAATAGAATTATATCAATACTGCGCAGCGTATTTAAAGATGAATTTATAAAATATTAATTAAAAAACACGTTTAATAACTATTAACGACTTTCTTTTGCTTAACTTGAAGAGCGATGTTTTTCAAAGGAGATTATAATATTAGAATTATATACTCTGAATTCTTTTTCTGTGTCGAGACTTATATTTTGCATTCAAAGCAGCCACCACAGAAAAAGCAGTTTCTCAAAAGGAATATGTTGAAACTTGTAGTAGTATACGAAATACTCTTATTTTCAGTGCAGAAAAATTCGTCATTCACATCTGTCCAAAATCCAAGAAAATTTTTTTTTCCTAAATACTTTTTCAATCACAGACAAAATTTGTTTAAAAAATAATTTTTGCTTTGCATATCATTTTAAATTTCAAATTCGAAGAAATCTCTAAATTTGTTAACGAACTCACTATGAAGCCTTTTCAAATTTCGTTTAAGTTTATAAGTTTTCATGCTATCTGATGAGCAAATCACACAGCTGTCGTTCTTTATTTAATCCAGTACTAGTAAATGTAAAGTTGAAGTATTCTTCAGAATATTTTCTTGATTTATTTTCATAACCTACGTAGATTTTTTTTTATAACCTAATACTAAAGAAGAAAAAACTATAAAAACTTAAGAGGTGTGTCGATGTTCTTGGATGTACCACATCTGAACCATGATATATATGTTAATTTAAGTACTATGAGCCTTCGAAAAATTCTACTGTGGCTCACTAAAGGGGAAGTTTTTTCACATGGCAAATAGAACGGATTGCAAACGTTTGTTTTAGATATAATTAGTAGATAAAAGTGTTATATTGCAAATATGTGTGACGGACAGTTTCAAATTTACTGTTCTAAACATTATAAATATGATGCATCCTGAAATAATGTTTGTATAATGCAGTTTTTTATAATGTTTACACTCATCCAACACTATGTACATTCTATTTATATTACACTGAAATAGTATATGAATGAGAATGAAGAATTAATCCTTTACAAATTAAGAGTATATTAAAAAATATTTAACAAATAGTTGAAAATACAACCTGTTATAAATTTTTAGTTATATAGAATAGTTAATAAAATTGTCTGATTTTTAATATTTTATATATTTTTTTGAAGAAACTGATGAATTATCTGAGTAATTCTAAATCTATGGGGCATGACTTTCAAGGTGAACAAAATATATCCCACATGTTGGCGGATTTCCTTCAAATAAAAGTAAATGAACTTAAATGAAAATATATCTATTTTTAATCACCCATTATTAAAATTTCTGATTTTAACTTAAAAATTTTAGAAATAAAAATTCACAATAATGTATCTACGAACGTGTGTAATTTTTATTTATCTAATATCAAAGTTTGTCTAAGTCAAATCTAAATAACAATTTAAACATTTTGAACATACAAAGGTTAAAAAATTACTTATTATTACTTACTTACTTAATTACTACCTATCCACTATTTTTTAAATTCAGGTAAAAATGGTATATGATACCACCATCATCAAAATTATCATATTTGAATGATTATTATTCTGAAAAAGCTTTAAATTTTCAATTCTAAACATTAATATTTTTCATTTTTATGTAAATATCTATAAAAAAAAATCGTTTTGTTATTTTCTTCTTCCAAAAGAAAAACAAGGTCTAAAAATATTGGCCAAGGAATCTATATTTGTAATAAGCGTCATAATAAAAAACATCTGGCTTTTATGTTTACTTTACAAAAAATAAAAATCTAATAACAAACATCTTGAACAACGCCATATTCGAACAATTTACTTGTGAAAAAACAACAGTTTACCATGCATAACAGGCAGCTAAAACAAGACTAAAGAAAGGCTAAATTCCGGAAACAATCTGTTCCTAAGCAAGTTAATCCGGCAGCTGTTGCAAGTCCTGTGTTTTCACAGGCGAGTCGGTACGGTCCTTAATCCAATATTTCCGTCTACTAAAGTAGCTCCAGGGGGTGGAGGGAAGAAGACGAGAATTGATTTTCGTTTCTCATGGTTATTGTGCTGCATAGACAAAATAAAACTCTTTTGGAAGAACATGAGATGATTTCATATGTCGTATTTATCGCTGCACACTTTCTTCCTCGACAGCTATTAGCCCGGCAGGGAGAAATTTACCTTTTATTTAATATGGTGGAATATTTCTCTTGTGGAAAAACACTGAAATCATAAAAAAAAAAAGTTCAACTCAAATGCAGAAATTTGTGCTTATCTCTAATGTATACTGTATGTGTGTTTTCTATTTTATGCCATTTTGTTTTATCCTGTTTATTCTTGTTATTGTTGCATGAATTGTTTTACCTTCAGATATTTAGTCTCAATCTCTAGTAAGGTAGAACAAATGCTTCATACTAGCATAAAAATCACGATGCATATCTTTGAATGTTCAATAACTTCAATGCTTTCTAAGAAGAACGGGAAATCGATATAAAATAGAAATTTAAAACTATAATCGATAAAACAAATCATAAAAATATTTTAACGAATTTCTTTGTCCTTGTGTTTTTTATGGTTTTACATTTATCTTTCCATAGTATTTTAGAGAATATCAGTAAAGAGACGTGAATTAAAAATATATTCCTTATGTATTGTTTATATATGTATATGTCTCATGTATTTCTCATCTATTGTCATGTATTTCTCATATGGGAGATATAAAATTGCCATTTTAAGCTGTTAAAAGCTTTTGTATTATGCTTATTGTTCAAAGCTTATTGGTATTAGAAATGAAATTGGAGAAAAAAGGATATTTAAATCTTCTTAATATTTATATTTGTACGTAAATATTTGTAAAGTGAACTAAAAACATATTTTTGTTAAAACAAAAGCACTTAGTTGTAAGTTAAGAAAAAACTATTAAACATGTAAAAAAAAGATGAATACAAAGGGTATTTGAAATAATTTTAATATATGAATAAAAATGAAGAAAAATAAAGTGTAAAAAGTTAAAGCTCTTGAATAGCATACATTTTTTAAAATAAACACATTTAAATGAACTTCAAAATTTTAAAATATCATAGATCCATCGATCTCTTCTAAATACATAAATAAAAGCTAATATCCATCAAGCTGAAATAAAACATTTCAGAATCAGTTATCTTCCAATCTGCTACAAATATTTGAAACTTACCTTATGTTGACAGACCTCGTGCAACCGATCTTGCAGTGATAGACGGCGAGATAATGGTTTCTCAACTGAGTCCGATTTCGCGATTTAATGGCTAATGTTCATCAGGATGTCAATCATCTTCCGTTTCCGGGAGCGTTTCTTGTGGGGGTTTGCCTACGAGCTTATTATAAAAGCGGATAGTGAGAAGCTAATTTCCCTCTGGAGGCATCCGTTAGGCGGAAAGGGGCTAGGCTAACAATTAACTGCATAATTTCTCTTCGACGAGAAAGTCGGGGAAAATATCTCAGTAGGATATTGATACAGGAAGCTCTTCTTAATGAAACGAGTTGATTGGATGCTTTAAAGAAAGGATTTTGAGATCAGTGCTACAAATAAATCTACAGTATTCTTTCAATGGTTTTCATATCGTAGGCTTTTCAAAAATATTTACCTCTGAGTAGAGAAGCAAGTTATTAGGACATAAATTGTTGGAATAATTAAATAAAAATTATTAATTTATTTTAATGTTTACATTTTTTGTATTTCTTTTATTATTATATTTATTATAATTGTGGATTTGAAGATGATTTCTACAAATCAGACTATAGTATTTTCTCAGTGATTTCTATGTAGTATGTTTCCGAAAATTCCTTCTATGTAGACAAGCAAAATATTAGAACACAAATTGATGGAATAATTAAATAAAAATTGTTAACTAATTTAATGTTTCCTTTTTTCGATTTTTTCTTTTATTTTTATTATTATAACACTGAATTATTATTTTCATAATAATCGATAAAACAAATTATAGCAATGTTTTAAAGAATTTCGTCGTCATTGTGCTTTCTTATGCTTTTACATTTATCTTTCCATAACTTTTTAAAGGATATTGACAAGGAGAAAATTACACATATATGTATATAGTTCTAATGTATTCTGAATATACGATAATAATATTTTCAATTTAAGTAGTTAAAATCTTTTGTGACTGATATTAGAATGGAAATAGGAAAAATAAATGATCTTTAAATCTTAATATTTATATGTGCATGTAAATATTTATAAAGTGAGCTAAAAACTTATTTCTGTTAAAACAATAGCACTTAACTTGTAAGTTAAGAAAAAAACTATTAAAAATGTAAAAGAAAAATAATAATGAACACAAAGTATACGTGAAAACCTTTAATATATGAATAAAAATTAAGTAAAAATAAAGTCTAAAAACTTAAGTCGCATAATTGCTTTAAAAATAAAAACATTTAAATAAACTTCAGAATTTTAAAAGATTCAAAGTTCCATCGCTCTGTCCTAAATACATAAATAAAAGCTAATATCCATCAAACTGAAAGAAAACATTTCAAAATACGTTATTTTCCAATCTGTTCTGAATATTTGAATCTTACCATATGTTGACAGACTTGTGCAACCGATCTTGCAGTGATAGACGGCGAGATAATGGTTTCTCAATTGAGTCCCATTTCGCGATTTAATGGCTAATGTTCATTAGGATGTCAATCATTTTCTTTGGCCGGGAGCGTTTCTTGTGGGGGTTTATCTACGAGCTTATTATAAAAGCGGATAATGAGAAGCTAATTTCCCTCTGAAGGCATCATTCAGGCGGAAAGGGGCTCGGCTAACAATTAACTGCGTAATTTCTCTTCGACGAGAGATTCGGGGAAAATATCTCAGTAGGATATTGATACAGGAAGCCTTTCTTACTGAAACGAGTTGATTAGATCCTAAAGGATTTTGAGATCAGTGCTACAAATAAGTCCGCCATATTCTTTAGGTGATTTTCCTATTGCATGTTTTGAAAGGTTGAATGGTTTGAAGGAGAAAGCTGCTTTGACCTTTGAATAGAGAATCAAGATATTTGAACAAAAAAGGATGGAATCATTAAATAAAAAATATTAGTTTATTTTAATGTTTACATTTTTTGAATTTCTTCTATTGTTATTTTTATTACTATAACACTGCATTATAATTTTTCTTATAATTATTACGGATTTTATGATCAGTGATAAAAATTACACTATAGTATTCTCTGAGTGATTCTCAAGCGATATGTTTTCAAAAGTAGTTAATATTTGAATGTTTAGATTTTTCAAATTTCTTCTATTGTTATTTTTATTATTATAACACTAAATTATAATTTTCATTATTATAACACTGAATTTTAATTTTCATTATAATTTTTACTAATTTTAGGAACAGGGCTACAAATTAGTTTATAGTATTCACTGAGTGATTTTCAAGCAAATGTTTTCAAAAGTAGTAAATATTTGAATGTTTACATTTTTTGAATTTCTCCTATTGTTATTTTTATTATTATAACACCAAATTATAATTTTCATTATTATGAAACTGAATTATAATTTTCATTATTATTATTACGTATTTTAAGATTAGCTCTACAAATAAGTCTATAATTCAGTGATTTTCAAATAGTATATTTTCAAAAGGTAGAGAGGTTCACCTTTAGGTAGAGAAGCAAGATATTAGAACACAAATTGATAGATTAATTAAATAAAAATTACTAATTCATTTTAATCTTTAATTATTTTGAATTTCTTCTGTTATTATTTTTATTATTATAACACTTATCTTTTTCATTATTATCGATAAAACAAATTATAACAATGTTTTAAAGAATTTCTTTGTCATTGAGTTTTCTTATGGTTCTACAATAATCGTTCCATAACTTTATAGAGGATATTGATAAGGAGAAAATTGCATATATATATATTTCTCATGCATTCTGAATACACGATAATAAATGTGTCAATTTAAGTAGTTAAAAGCTTTTGTGACTGATATTAGAAAAGAAATAGGTAAAAAATGATATTTAAATCTAAATGTTTATATTTGTATGTAAATACAAATATAAACATTTAGTGAACTAAAAACATATTTTTGTTAAAGCAAAAGCACTTAACTTGTATGTTAAGAAAAAACTATTAAAAATGTTAAAAAAAATGAATACAAAGTATATTTGAAAAACTGTTATTATAGGAATAAAAATTAAGAAAAATAACCTAAAAAATTGAAGTTCTTAAGTAGCATAAATTGTTTAAAACAAAAACATTTAAATGAACTAGATTCAAATTGAAAAGTTCCAAGTTCCAAAGCTCTCTCCTAAATACATAAATAAAAGCTAATATCCATCAAACTGAAAGAAAACATTTCAAAAATCCGTTATTTTCCAATCTGCTACAAATATTTGAATCTTACCACATGTTGACAGACCTCGTGCAACCGATCTTGCAGTGATAGACGGCGAGATAATGGTTTCTCAACTGAGTCCGATTTCGCGATTTAATGGCTAATGTTCATTAGAATGTCAATCATTTTCCGTGGCCGGGAGCGTTTCTTGTGGGGGTTTGCCTACGATCTTATTATAAAAGCGGATAGTGAGAAGCTAATTTCCCTCTGGAGGCCTCATTCAGGCGGAAAGGGGCTCGTCTAACAATTAACTGCGTAATTTTTCTTCGACGAGAGACTCGGGGAAAATATCTATTCTTACTCTATGCTATTCTTACTGAAACGAGTTGATTGGATGCTTTAAGAAAGGATTTTAAGATCAGTGCTACAAATAAGTCTATAATATTCTCTCAGAGAATTTCATGTTGTATATTTGCAAAAGTATTTACCTTTCAGTAGCGAAGGAAAATATAAGAACATAATTTTATGGAATAATGAAATAAAACATATTAATTTATTTTAAGGTTTACATTTTTTGAATTTCTTCAATTGTTATTCTTATCATTATAACGCTGTATTATAATTTTCATTATTATTATTGCGGATTTTAAGATCAGTGCTACAAATTAGACTGTAGTATTTTCTGAGTGTTTTTCATACACTAGTTTTAAAAAGTAGTTAATATTTTAATGTTTACAATTTTCGAATTTCTTTTCTTCTATTTTTATTTTTATTATTCTAAGACTGAATTATAATTGTCATTATAATTATTACGGATTTTAAGATATGTTCTAGAAATTAGACTATTGTGTTCTCTCAATGTTTTTCATAGAGTATGTTTTCAAAAGGAATTACTTCTGAGTAGAGAAGCAAGATATTAAGATACAAATTGACGGAATAATTAACTAAAATTTATTAATTTATTTCAATGTTTACATTTTTTGAATTTCTTCTATCATTATTTTTACTATTCTAACTCTGAATTATAGTCTTCATCATAATTATATTTTCTTTAAGAAAAGTTCTTGCAGAATGCGACAAAAGTTTAATTATTCATCTTTGAACTCCACTAAAAAAGCGAATAACTTATAAATTAGGAAAAACTTTGCTAAATTTAGAATGTGTGTATTTTCTAAGAAAAATAATAATAAGGCCAACAGCACAATAAATGTATAAAAAATTAATTCACTGTTAATTTAACTTGGGATAAATATTTTTAAATTGAAATTTCTCAGAGAAAACACGCTCAAAAGAAATGTTTCAATAAATGTTGTTGTTAATTTAGTTGTTGCAATAAATATTTATGAAGTTATAATTTCTTTTACTTGAATTCTACAAGGGTTTATTACTATTTCCCTTGTTAAAGGCTTTTTCATTTTTAATAAGCAATCAAATTACTTTTCTGGAAATTAAATTCATTACGATAATAAATTCTCAGTAAAAATGTTTTCAATTTTGATTAATAAGATTTCTAAGTATTTGGAAATAAGGAATTGCTTGTGCTTTAATTTTTTTTAACATTAATACAATCAAAGATCTTATCACATCTCAGCTTTAAGAAGCAGATTTCAATTATTTTATTTAATATATTATTTTTTGAAAAATATTGTCATTTTTTTTTAAGTCACCATGAATTTACTAGTACTATTTTGCTTGTTAGAGATGCTTTAATTTTTAATAAATGGTTTAATTATTCTCGATTTAAATTGAATATCAAAATTAATTCTGAGAAAAATGTTTTTCGCTGAATTTTATTTAGGCTAGGACTTTTTTACATAGGGCAGTAGCATTTATTTTTTTAATTTCGATATTTCTTTTTCAAACAAAAATTATATTTTCTAATAATTTTTATTGTTTTTTTTCCTTAAAAATTTGTTGTTTGTTGTTATGATTGTAGTGTTGTGGGTTGGAGTACTGCATTCCAAGTGGGTGTGGCTGGGTTGAGATATACTTGAGGTACATATTGGAGAGCTCGCAGCTTTATTTACACAAGCAAACACCGCGCACGTGCCTACATTATGTAACACATTTGAAGACATATAATTATAGATTCGTGGAAGGACTCCATTTCTAAGCCGAAAATCCGATACTCAGGTACGCACAGGATTTGCGCATTACATTTCCTCTCCTGGTGAGAGTCTGTAGGACAGCAAATACATAGGGCTGCGTTAAATATATTTTCACTCGAGAGGAGAGATTACAAACTAAACATTTCACAACTGGAGGGCAGTTTACGAAGCACTTTTTCTTCTGAACTGCACAAGGGACGCTCTTGCAGTGCATAGGAATCCGTCCTATGCACCGCAAGAGCACGGTTACATAATTAGAATTTGTAGGAATGAGTAGACTAAGCATTTTTTTAATAACATTTTATAAATTTGTCAAATAACCACTTTATACATCGTAATTTTGTTTGCCCCAAAATTATAAATCCTTCACTATTCAAATTATTTCTTTTATTTGAAAATAAAAGAAATAACTTCAATAGTGAATAATAATATATCTTTAGCATTTCAATCAGAAACAAGGTGACTCGATGGAAACTGTAACGTAATCGGCATCAGGATTATGATAATTTATAATAATATATGATAATTTATAATAATATATGATAATTTATTATACTTTTATTTTAAAGTTTAAAATTCATAAAACATATTTTTAAAACTATTACTTAATTGTTAGTTTTTCATAAAACAGAGTTATTTTAATAATTGCTACTTTTTTTTAAAATTTATATATAATTCAAAAATACCATAAAAAAAATAAGCAAACTATCAAAATAATTCTTTGGATTCATTTAATAATTAAAAAAAAAATACTTCTTTCACAGTTTATTATATTTAATTTATTATGTAGAAAAATCACAAGAAAAATTTTTTTGTAATTAGATGCAGAGTTGAAAGTATAAAGAATCTAATGATTAAAAATAAAATTCACTTAGGGATTGAATCTCGCAATTAATTTCAATATCAGGCAATGGTAATTAAATAAAATGTAACTTTATCTGGCAATACTAAATGGTATTGAAATTCAGAATGATTTTCTAAGAAAAAAAAAACTATCTGCAATATTTAACAGGAGATTTTTGAGATAAAAATAATCACGCTGAAATGTAAGAAAATTGCATTACAAACTCAATTTTGGGACGTATTTAAAGCCTATTAAGTTCCAGTCGTCTTTCCGATATATCCAATGAACTACAAAATGGAAATGGATATCATTTAAGGAAATAAAAAATTGAAATTGCTTTTCTCACATTTCAGAAGAAGTAAATTAAAAAGAAATGACATCATTTTTTTTATCTAAACCTGTTTAAGCAATTGGATAAAAAAATGTTGAAAATTAGAATTTTATTGGCGAGCACAAAAGTCGAGCATCTTTTTTATTGATAATGTAAGTTTTCTTTTTATTTTTCATTTATTGCTTTTTTAAATACTAAAATCTCATTTAAAAATAACCCCACGCAAAATATTTTTTTCTTCCTGAGTATAATAGTGTATTTAAATAAGCTTTTTAATAATTGTTTTTTTATGATTGGGTTTACTAGCACCGATTAATGCATATTAATAAAATGAGATTTCAAATATAGTAACGCAACACAATTGTTTTTAATGTGATTATTTCTAATGTTATCAAACACAGTAGTAATGTGTATTCTACACGAAGTTATTTTTAACGTTATCGAATTTCCTACTAGAAAATAGACGAATAACGGTTTTTCATATAATTCTTAAACTTAACCAGCTTAGAAACTTCTGCATTTGAAAATAGCAACGTTGTGTTGAAGGAATGCAAACATAGTTCTTTTGAAAATTTTAGAAATGATTTTGCGTTACATAAATTAAATTTACTTTAAAAAAATACTTTTATCAAAGCCTAATTATAAAAAATATTTTTTGAAATTTAAATATCTTTTCGAGATACTAATTTTAGAAAATTTCTAGGCTTGTTTAACGAAAAAATAAAAGAACCCACAAAGTCTTACAATTTATATTTAAATTATACAACATAGTTGAATTGCTGAGTACACAATATCAGCTTAAAGTTAATGAATGGTTTGATAAATATTAAAAAGTTATATAAATATATTTTAACACCGTTATATAGTTATTTTATTGATTTATAAGCAAACATCATAGAAATCATAATTTAAAGAATTGCATTTTGTAAACTCTTTCTTTTTCTATCCAAAGTTCATAAATTTTATGGATATAATATTAGCATTTATGATAAATGAAAAATATAAGTACTTAAATTTATTTAAATTTATGCTTTTATTAAAATTATGCAAGCATACCAAACAGAAAGCTTCCGTCAACAATACCGTGTTTCTGTCAAATAAAAATTCGTAACAGCTGATCAAAAAAACAAAAAGCACATCATCATTTATGCAGATGCTTGCTTCATTTCGATAATAATTTCCAAGCTCATCAAGTATTACAGCTGAAGTAAAACTGACTAGTGAATTTTGTAAAAAATCGAATAAAATTCCTTAGCAGCTGATTAAAAAAATTCACATCATCATGATTTATGCAGATGCTTGCTTCATTTCAATAATAATTTCCAAATTCGTTAAATATTACAGCTGAAGTAAAACTGACTAGAGAGTTTTGTAAAATATGGAATAAAAATACGTAACAGCTAATTAAAAAAAACAAAATGCACATCACCATTTATGCAGATGCTTGCTTCACTTCGATAATAATTTCAATGTTCATAAAATATTACAGATGAAGTGAAACTGACTAGTAAGTTTTGTAAAATATCGAATAAAAATCCGTAACAGCTGATTAAAAAAAACAAATAAAATGTACATTATCATTTATGCAGATGCTTGCTTCATTTCGATAATAATTTCCAAGTTCATAAAATATTATGTGAAATTGAATGCAGCTAAAGTGAAATTAATTTCCAACGCATGAAGAAAAAAAAATAAAATGACCATGGGATTTTTTTTTAAAACTTGTAATATAAAATAATAGTAAAAACTCTAAAACTCGCCAATTCTTCCTTTATCAAGTTTTCGTCAAAATTTTATCAGATATTGGTTTTTTTTGTTAGTGAAATTTTAGCATGCTATTTTATAATGGTGTATTTTTAGACACGCTGTTAATTAAATAATGCACAAAATAAAAAAAAATTTCTAAATTAAATTTGATGCGTTTTATTTCAAGATTAAGTAGTTTATCGATGCAAACAATTAACTATTTACTTAAAAAATACTTTTACACAACATTATTGCATTACATATAATAATTGCTTTATTTTTTTAATTCATTATTTTCGCCGATTAATAATTATACATATTAATCCGCCAAAATAATGAATCACTTCCATGTTTTCTTTTCTCTTGAATGTGCTTTTTTAATGATTTATAATGTTTTGTGTTAGTTAATTACTTTTTAAGTCTATTTCATAAAATATCCCTTTCTTCAAGTGTTACAATACATTTACATCTATTATTACGTACATTGTTTTAATTTATCTTTAATAACTAAATATCAATTTTCAAAAGATCATTATTATCTGAAAATTACAAAAATATAAATCTTTATTTGTTGTAATCTGCATAACAATATAGTCGAAATTGAAGTATTTATTTATTTATATAGATATATATATTTTGAATTCTATTATTGCTTTCTTAATTTTAAGGAGAGAATTGCTACTTTAATTTTAATCATAAAAGAATTTTTATTTATCTATTTATTTAATGTCTTTTTTGAAGTTTAAAAATATTAGATTATTGTTATTAGCGACATTTATTACATTATACTAAAAACATAATATTTGAATTGCTTTTAGAATAATGCAACAATGTTGTTTTTCTTCATTTATAGATTTGTGAAACAATTAGGATTCAAAACAATAGATTAAATAATTGAAGTTAATATTAATAATTATAATTAAATAAATAAATTAAAGAGTTCTCTATCAACTGGTAATATATGAGATCCTTTAAATATATGCAAAATTTTATTTAAAAAGAAGTTTTAATGGAATTAATTAAGGATTTGTGGCAGTGAAAATAAGTAAATTTAAAAAAAATATTTTAAATATTTACTATTTGATGTTGATTGTAAAGTATATTCATCTGACCCGAACTGAAATTTGCGTGAGTAATGTATTTTCATTACACAAAGCAGAGTATTAATATATGTGCAAAATTTTGAAGAATATTACTATTAGCGCACGTAATTTGAAACAGATCTCATTCTTCAAAAAAGCAAAATGCTGAATTATACTATAAAGACAGCTGATTGGATTTATTCTGAAATTTAAATTGAGAGCAGAAACTAAGAAATTGTTTACAGATATATCCGAAATGAGGGTATGATTTATAAGAATACTGATTTATAAGAATGACTGTAGATAAGTATGTTCTAACGTCTCGGCCTATACTAAACTTAAAACTGCGTCAAGAAGAGGGCCAATTTCAGGTTCATGGAAACACTTTAATGTTTATTTACATTTATTTAATTTTTATTTATATATAGATACATATATATATATATATAACTATATTTACAAAAAATTAAAATAAAAGATAATTTGATTCACAAGTGCGATTCACTCCAAGGATGGAAATTACCAGAGATCTCTATTCTATGACAAATCTAATGCAGTGGTCTGCGGCACATTATTACGCGGCATGCTACACGAAATCACAAGGGGCTCATTTAATAAAACGGAAAATCCGGCCTATTCAGCTATTTCAGAGAAAAAAAGTAAAAATAACACTTCTGATCGATTCGTCGCAGAATTCTCTTCACCTAGAAAAAAACCCCCACTTTTTAAGACAATCCGTTATTACTGGGGGGAGGGGATGTCAGCTGACTTCACTTCTCATTGGAGTATACATTTCTCAACTCGTGGTCTATCACCAATCGAGATGGAACAACTCATAGTATAGTTCATATTCAATATGTAGTATTTTTAATCAGTGAGGGTCGCACAGACATTCGCTAATTTCCTAATTATACTTGATACCGAATATCTGCTATCAGATATGAGTGACAAGTTATTCCCATTAATACAAAACTCTAATTGCATGTAATTCTAATTGCACTACCCACAATAAATCTCGTCAACTGTCAAATTTGAGTGATGGGTTTATCATATATTTATCAAATAGCATGCATATATACAATTTATTTTTTTGAATAACATACATTCCTCTTTCCTGGGAATGGGAGGTCAAAACTCTTCATGTGAGAAAAATATATTACAATGTAGTGGAACGCTACATAAAATAACCTTAATAAAGCTCAGTTAAAGGTGATGCAACCTTTTTTTACATAAAATCTATTGAGGAATAAAATAAAAAAATAGTTACTCATTTTAGGAAATAAAAAAAAAAGAACGTAAAGACAATCAATAAATCGATGGTAAATAAGATCGATATTTTTTATAAATTTACTTTAAACTACATCGTTCTCACTTAAATATCATTACACACTACTGAAATACCAACTCTGAAATTATAAGCTTATATGTTAAAAATACTTCTTCCGTTGGTGATGGTTGCGTGGTTGATGGGCTTTGTTTTGTCTAATTTACATCAATTTTTCGTTTTATTTTATTTAACATTTTTTTTTAAATTTTATAATCATTTATTTTGCCTTAAATAACTTTAAAAGAAAGAAAAAAAAAATTCATTTCTCATTAAAACTTTATTTGGTTTACAAGTTCGTCATCCAATATGTATAAAGGTAATTTAAAAAATAGTAAATAAAGTTAATAGTTGCAAGTAAAAATATTATGTGTCGATCCTTTAATAAATACGTAAAAACATCAATGATTCTTTTTTGAAAATAGTTGATTTTTTAAAACGTGGATATACTTTAAACTATGTGTTATTTTTTTATTTGCTGAAAAATATTTTTTTTTATTTACTTATTCATAAAAATAGATATTTATCGGTATCTATGTACAAAATTTTTTTTTTTTCTTTGCAGATCTTAAAAATATTTTTTGGAGAATTAATGCATTTTATTGCAATAGAAATTTAATACATATAAAAAATAACGTCTTTCATCAAAATAAGGTTATTTAAAAAAAAATACTAAAAAAATTTGCAGAAAAATGTAGAATTATTAATTTATAATTTGTTGTTTCTGAGCCGGATAATTTTTACAGTAGTAATGAGTATATTTTAATAAATATAATGAATCTTATATCAACTAAAAAAACATTTTCAATAAAAAAATGTCAATCTGTTACATATAGTTAATTTAATTAACTATATGTAACAGATTGAAATTTTTTATTGCAATTCATTTTTTTTTTGTGGAACATGCATTTTTTCAGGAATTATTTTTTAAACTAAATTTGTATTTGAAATTAATTAAATTAGTGGCCTCTCAGACTTAATTAAATAAAAATTTATTACAAAATAAAATTTTAAAAAGATTACATTAAATTAAATGAATTAAAATTTTTTACTTAATTTTTTTTTAAGAATATATTCCATTATATTTCATTGATAGCTAGTTAAAAAAAATATTATGCTTTTTGCACATGACTTTCTGTACTTCAATTACTTTACTTCTATGGTTTTTCTTTTAATTTTTGCTTAAAAGCTTTGCTAATTCATAATGTTATCTCAAATTTTAATGTTATGTATTAGAGTAAAATCTGACGTGGCTTTCTTATGCGTTCCTTTTAATTTTAATTTTAAATTTACTACAGACGAAAATAGCTATTTAAAATATAATAATTAGTGCACTAATAATTATTGAATTAGGAATTACTATATTGTTATCATCACAGTGTTAGTATTTATATTAGTATATATATTTGCATTTATTTTTTATATTAATGATAAATTAATTTAATTAAATATGTAAGCATTTTTAGTTATTTCTCATTTTACTGGTTCTTTTTGTTTGTTTTGTACAATTTACTACTTATATTATTCTTATGCTCAAATGTTTTATTTCTAAGATGGTTAATTATTTTCACATAGGTTTGTATTTTTCACGAAGAATTTAGATTTCGCTTGAAAAAGTTTGCACAATCCAAGAAACTTCTGTAGCTGTCTTTCCAGAAACAATAATTACTCGCGATATAAAGGGAAAACAAACAAAATATAAAAGGCTTAAATAAATGTTTCTTTGAATTAAGTCAATTCATAAATTTTAAGAATTGTTATATTTAAAATTAAATCGAAATTTTTGTTTTACTTTTATATTCAAGAAGAATGATTTTTTTCTACAAATTTTAAATAATTCTGAAATAAACTTTTCTTTGAATTTAGTAAATTTATAAATTTTAATAATGCTTTTCAATTTTTTGACTTTTTCCAACTTGTGCATGTTAAATTAATATTTATTTCTTAATTTGCATTCTTATTTTTCAACATTGTTATTATTTCTCTATTTACATATTTCTTCTTACTGTATTTATGAATACATGCTTATCATTTATTCTTATGTATTTCCTGTTTCGATTTTATACTAAGTGAAAATAAAAAATATGTTTTCGAACAAAAAATATGTAATATATATTTTTAAACTATTTTTTAAATATATAAGTACATATTACATATATAAAAATATATTTAAACATATATAAAAATATAAGTACATAATGTAATATATATAATTTAAAAATATTTTTAAAAATGTTTAAATATATTTTTTAAATAAATTCATTTTATTTTTAGAACATTTTGTACATAAAACAATATTTTATATCCTACAAACTATATTGTAACATTATATTATGTACGTCAAAAAGTTTTAAAATTTTCAAAATATGAGAAAGGCAAGAGATGTCACTATTTCAGTGGAATAAAATATCAGCTTTATTTATATAATAATAAAAGGATATTTCCCATTGTTTTACAATCAGTTTATAAAATAATAGCCAGTAGTAAAGAAAAATTGAGCAGCAAATAAATAATTTTTTTTTCTTCCTTTCTGTTCTTGTCCTAAAGAGAATTTTACATTAGCAACATTATATTAAAGTCATTCTTTCAAAAATATTGTTTCAGTGAGGAAAAAATTTGTACAAATAAGTGTATCTCAAATAAAATGCATTTATATGTTTCATGGATGTGTTTAAAATGAATCTATGAATGAGTTAAACTGTACTTTAAATAAGTTCAATAGTCGTTGATAGTTTTAAATGAGTTGTTTAGTGTTTTATGATGAGTTGTTTAGTTTTTTATGATGAGTTGTTTAGTGGTTTAGTTTTAAATGACAAACAAAAATATTTGCATATATTTGAATGAAAAAAATTATTTTTACACCAAGTTATAGTTTCTTTGTTATCATTATGGTCACAATTACATATAATCAATTAAATTTCAATATTAAATTTAAAAATTAATAAATTATTAAATATCAGAGTAAGGAAAAAATTATTATCTTTTCATAATATTGATTTCAAAATCAGATGCAATATTTTATGAATCATAATTGGATATAATAAAAAATTATCGTTTTAGCAAATATTGGATTTGTTCTTTTTATATTAGAACTGGTAGTGCTATATAAGAAATTCAGTTAAGGAAATTTCTCTAAGGTTTTAGGGTTAAAAACGCAAATTTACTCAAAAAAGACATATTCTAATAGATCACATGTTTAAACAATTGAAATATAAGGAAACAAAGATTACTCATGAATAATATTAAAAATGTAATGACATTAATTTTTAATGCTAATATTTAAAATTAATTAGACTTTATTGCCTAATTAGTTTATTAGGAGAAATTTATGAACCAGATTTATTCAATTGAAAATTATTCAGAATCATTAAAATATATATGTTATTATCGTTCATTTTCCCTTTGTTAAATAAATCAGTTAGCAAACAAATTTTTTTGAAGGTTTATAAAACTTTTGTAAAATGTTTAGTGAATTCTAAAGAAATTTCAATAAAATTATAGAAAATTTATGAAAGATCATTTGAAAATTCATTACAGTTTATTTAGTTATTGTAGTAACTTCTTTTCTTTTTCATATTTTATTGAATATAGTACTATTTACAGCTTCGGAGCTTTTCAATGGCTTTATGATATACTATATCGCCATTTTTGATTAAATATGGTAGAAAAGTTAAATTGGTAGCCTTTAAACCTCACTTATTTCTTCTTTTTTTTAAAGAGCTTTTTGAAATTAAAAATTTGAAATTGTAATAAAATTTCATGATTTATTAATAATATTTTCTACAATAATTACAATAGTGTAATAATTCTGTAGAATAGCGTTTTATAACCAAAGATACAACAAATTTTAATATATAGTATTTTTAATGGTTTAAAATTTTTATGCGTTTTAACGATTTTAATAACAGTTAACCAGTTAAAACGTAGATGCATTTCTGATAAATATTTTAGTAATTTGGTACTTACAGCTTTGTACTCACATGATCTCTTGAATAAATCAAATATTAATTTTTCCTCATTTCTTAGTCTTCGTTTAATGCATAAAAATTATTCATCTTATTTCCCTGCGTTTTTCAAGCGATTTTTAATTTTATAAAAAAGTGAAACTCTTTACTATTGCAATAATTTAAATTATCAGTGTTATTGAAATTTAAATAGAATAATGTTGAGTTAGCAAATGCTAATTACGTTTTCTTATGTAACTATTCATTTTTCTTAAAATTCTGCTGCTTGTCTTACATATACCATATATTGTTATTAGACGTGATAATTAGCAACCTAAAATAGTCATTGTGCATTTATTGAGTGAATATTTACTTATAATGCATGTAATCCTTTTTTCGTGATACATTTGTGTTATAACAAATTATGAATAAATATTATATATCCATTTATATCATGTAAAAAGGATCCACTTATATCATGTGAAAATTCATTACAAATAATATCGAGATAAGATGACACTAATAATATTAAAATGAAATAATACATGATAATTTGTAAATAACATCTATATTGTCATTATTATGACAGAATCTCATTTTTATTTAAAGACTGTTGTTTAGAATCACCTGATTAATTTAATAATTAAAAATATGTATTTGTTCTGATAGTTACATAAGCGTTAAACTGCATTTTCTGAACAGTAATTAATATTACATTATCATTTAATTCAACTTCTTTATGTTTTAATACCTTATCATTTAATTAGTTGGAAGGGTAATAAAATATAATTTTCATGGGCTAACAGGTTGTCGAATATTATGCTTACTAATATATTAAAAAACTCATATTATAATCATATCATATAACTTCATATATATGTCCTATAACGTCATATTATAATTACTAATATATTAAATATTATTAATATTAAAATGAAATAATACGTGATAATTTGTTAATAACATTTTATATTGTCATATCTTGTTAGAATGTCATTTTTAATTAAAGACATCTTTTTAGAATTACCTCATTATTTTCATAATTAAAAATATTTATTTTATTCTGATAGTTGCATAAGCGCTAAGTTAATTTGCAATTAATATTGCATTATCATTTAATTCAGCTTTTTTATTGTCTAATACCTTATCAATTAATTTGATGGAATGGTAATAAAATATAATTTTTCTGAGTAATAGGTTCTGGAATATCATAACTACTAATATACGAAATAAACGTGATTTTAATTGCAAATTTTATGGTTATGCTGATGAGAAGTACAGGTTTTAAGGGAAGCCAACCAAACAGTAATCAATTTTAAATGCAGCGCTAAAATAATTTAAACCCACACCGATCGAATGTCAAACAATTTCTTTTTCCTGAAGATGAAAAGTTCCGGGCTTTTTTTCTTTTCGTTTTGGCTGGTCTCACACAGTCATGACTAGAATTCTTTACGTGACAAAGGAGGGGTGGAGAAGAAGACTTCTTGTATCAAACGCAACATCTGATTCGCTCACAGGAGAAATTCTTTTCTCTGCACATGATAAATGAAATTCTTGCAATTCTTTTTGTCGATCGAAACGATATGATGTTCTTTTGTGTCGGTTTTCTCCGCAGCTGTGGCCTGGGAAGACAATTTCGTTTTGAACAGATGGTAATTATTGGCAATGATTCTATAAGTCTGCCTCCTGCTGAGAGTAGTCGAGCGATCGCGAAATATAGGAGATGTAATATTTAGTTTTATTTAAAAAATTGGATTTTGCATGAATATGATACTTTGTGTGTAACATTTTGATAAAATATAAATCTATAAAAAGGTGTTATAAAGGTGTATTTTTATATACTAAAATTATCGATATATATATATGTTTAAATCTGTTTTATTAATAAAGAAACATTGTTCTCCAATTATAATGGAATGCATTACAAATATAAAGTGATAATGTTTAAAATATGAAACTATTAATCAATAAAATTATTTGTAAAGATGATTTATACAAAATATGCATAAAAAGTAAACGATCAATATTAATAAAATATACATAGGCACATTATGTTTGTAAAATGTTTGCGAACTATAGAAGATGTAATATCTAGTTTTATTTAAAAAAGGGATTATGCAAGAATATAATACTTTGTGTTAAATATTTTGATAAAATAGGGATATAAAGCTGGAAAAAGAATTATAAAGGTGGATTACTTATATATATATAAATTATCGATATATATTTATATCTGTTTAAATCTATTCAACTAATAAAGAAACATTAGTTTCCAATAATACTGGAATGCATCACAGATATAAAATGTTAATGTTCTAAAAATTAAATCATTGATCAATAAACTTATTTGTAAAGATGATTTGTACAAAATATTCATAGAAAAAATAAACGATAAATCTTAATATAATATACATAGGCACATTATGTTTGTAAAATGACATAAATGGTCGTGAACTATAGGAGATGTAATATCTAGTTTTATTTAAAAAAGGGATCATGCATGAATATAATACTTTGTGGATAATATTTTGATAAAATATTGATCAATAAAAAGGAATTATAAAGGTGGATTATTTATATATACATTAATCTATATATATTTATATAATTTTATATCTATTTTATTAATAAAGAAACATTGGTCTCCAATAATACTGGAATGCATTACAAATATAAAATTTTAATGTTCCGAATCTAAAATTATTAATCAATAAACTTATTTGTAAAGATGATTTGTGCAAAACATCCACAGAAAAATTAAACGATAAATCTTAATGAAATATACATAGACAGAACATGTTTGTAAAAAGACACAAATTACTTCAAATGCTTGAAAATTTTAATTTAAAACTGGGAGACATTTAGTTAGAAAACGGTAATCGATCATTTTATCAAACAATCAAGTGGTCTTGATGGGCACAGGACGTTGGGGTTTTGAACCAAGAATGCATGAATCGAAATTAGACAAAGGCTCCCTTGTATATGCTGGAGATAGGCGCGTTGAATATTTGGCTGTATTGGCCTTTTATTGGTCTTGAGGAAGATGAGAGGAGGGTACTAATAGCCGATGCATAATTTCTATGGGTATTCGCTCAAAATTATGTTGGAAAAATAAGAGTGTAATAATAGGCTTAATAAAGTGTAATTCTGTAACTGCTACATATGCCGTTTTGCTAGGTTATCATTTAGATCAAAGTACCAGGGTCTCGAAAATAATATCATCTAATTATTTATTGTAATTTATCACATTTTCCTTCATTTAATAAAATTAATTGTGCAATAATTAAAAAAAAATAGAATATTATAGAATGCTGCAAATGTTTAAAAATTTTTTTTTTGCTGACCATGGTAGCATGGATGTAGATTATGTTAAATTTTTAATATTAAATATGTTAAATATGTATTATCGTAAAGTCTAAAATGATAAGAAAAAAATTTTAAACAGTGAATCTTAAAACTTATTTTAGACTATTTCAAAAGAACTGAAAAATATTTTTATAATATTTTGTTTACATTTATAATTATAAATTATATTATTAGAAAATACTTATTTCTCTCATTTTCCGCTTGGCCCAAGAAATAGCAATGAAATTCATAAGAACAGGATGCATTTGATTAAATAACATAAATAATACATGTTAAGTTTCCATTAGTTGCAGGACATTAAGAATTACAACAAGAATTAGAAATAAGTAGTTTTAAGTAGCAGGTGTGAAAAGATCATAAATAGAGATTAAGTGAAAATAAAAAAAAGAGGAGTTTTTAGTAAAAATAATTAAAAGGCATTTAAATAAATGTAATTAAAAATAATACATAGAACTAATTAAAAAATGTTGATTATTTTGATATTGAGAAATAATAGAAGGATACTGAGAATGTCACAATGTAACAATAAAAATTTCACTATATAAAAATTTCACACTAAAAAAGCACCTCCTACAACGATATGAAAATAAGACATATCATCATAAAAAAAAACATCATGAATAACGTATCAAGTTGAATTAAACAACGTGATTTGACACCAAAATAGATATTCGGTAAATATTTTACACTATGATCTAAATTTGTACTCCTGCTCATATTTAGCTGATGGGTTTATGTGGGAGGGCGGGGGCTCAAGCTTATTGGCTTTTCTGAGTGCACTCCTAGTTATAAATACATATATTTATGTATGTATAACTTTCCTGAAGTAGAGAAAGTTAAGGTTATATATCCTAGTATTAAATAATAAAAAAATTTGAAGGAATTCAAAATTAATAATATATTCATTTTTTGAATCAAAATGAATATTTTAACTTTAAAGGGTTACATGAATGTTCAGAGCATCATTATGTCTAATTTGGACATATTTGATCATTACACTTTTTTATATACGTGACAACAATTTTCTCATCTTCCTTATTCAACAATATTGTAATGTCTCGGCCTGTACTAGACCAATAACTGCGTCAAGCAGACGACAACTCTCAGGATCATGGAGACATTTTAATTTGTATTTACAAGTTATACATATATATACATACATATAAATGCAGAAATCTGGTTTTATGATACAAAGAAATGAAAATTAAAAATATAAGTTTGAACATAAGTGCACGTTTAAATTACAAGTACAGTTTATTCCAAGGTTGGAGATTTTCAGAGTTCTCGTGTCAGCGTCGAATTTAATTGCCTAGTCTGCGGTCTTAATTATCCCGCGACGTGATACACGAAAGCACAAGGTGCTAACTTTGGAAACAGGTGGAATCACCGACATGTTCTGTCACTTCAGAGAAAAAAGAAAAACAATTCTCTTTATAGACTCATAGCAGAATTCTCCCCTATCTTCTCTAAAAACCTCCCTTTAAGATAATCTTTCAAGAAAGGGAAGAGTCAGCTTCCCTCACTTCTCCTTTGAGTGGACACTTTCTCTGCTCATGGTATATCACCAATCACGATGCAAGAACTCATGGTATAGTCCATATTCCATCTGTACTTGTTTCGATCTGTGAAGGTTGCACAGACAATCGCTAATTTCATGAGTCTCATTATATATGGCACTGATTATTTGCTATCAGATTTGAGTGATGATTCTCATTACTACAAAAGACTAATTGCATGTAATCTAACTATTCACAATACTGTTTATCTGCTGTTAATTTGAGAGATGAGTTGTTATTATGTACTTATCAACGAAATATACATTGCTCTTTCCTGGGAATGAAATGCCACAACTCTTCCCGTGAGAAAAAAATGCTACAATATTAATAGACATATTGCAAGAATACATTAAGCCTATTTAGTCAAATTATTTTGGTGTCTGGTGTCTAGGAGTATACAAATAACAATATTAAGTGAGTAAATAAGTGTTATTTCTTTGTGATATTTTATATAATTCTAAAACAATAATCATATTATTATTTTTTTAATATTTTGACATTAAATGCATTTATTCTTTGATTTAATTATATTTTATCGATACAAATATATATTCTTTTATATAAATTAATTATTTCAGCTAATGAAAAATTATGTCAAAAATTTCATTTTACATTTTTGTAAATAAACACTGTTTTAAAAATATATTTATATTTTTAATATATATTTTAAATATATATTTTAAAATATATTAAAAATATATTTTAAAATATATTTTGTTTTATTACAACACTGAGTAACAAATCATATCAAATATATTAGTCTGAATAGGTATATTATATATTATACTATTTGATACATAGCTGAAATTTGTGTTAAAAACTTACTATTTCAATTTCTATGAAGTAGGGTAATTGAATTAAAACTTTGTTTAAGTCAGATAAATGGATTAATGTGTTGGTAGTAAAAAAGGTACAGTTTAAATCTAGATATTGTGAAAATTATATTAGTCTACATTATTTACTGGAATGCCATTTTATAATGCAAACTATTTCAAAAATATGTTCTTAAAAATTAGAAACTCCTGTCTTTTAAAGTAATATAATAAATATTTTGAATTATTTAGTTTAATATTTTAATCAATATTTTAAACCTTAAAGATATTTTTTTTAATTTTATGAAGCTCATCTTGAAGCTATTAGATATTTTTATTGGCATTCATTATCACTTAAAAAATATATTTTAGGGTATATTAAAGATGTTAGTTGATTATTAATTAGAAAATTTATTTTTTTCAATTTATGAACTAAAAAATATTATATAAAACTCAGTTGCTTAAAAGCCGTATATGTAGCTGAGAATCTATGCTGGAAGAAAATGGACTACTTTATTGTCATTTACCCAACACTTTAACTCCAGAAAAAAGTTAATTAAAAATTGATAAAAATGTGTTGCCCATAATCTCTTAACGGAATTTTTAATTTTTTCATCAGAAAATTAATTGAATTCTTATCTTCTCCGATAGGAATTCAATTACGAAAATTGTGACAGAATTTCCATACCAAGTTACACAAACAAGAACGAGATTATTCATTTTTTACCTTGATTATCATATATATTAAACTATTTGGTTTATTGATATAATGAATAATTCTAAATACAAGAAAATATATTTAAAAAAAACAACTTTGAAATACAATAAAACTGTTATATTTTATTACAAAAATAATTTATGTTTTAACACATTTGTTTATTAAAATTTTATTTAAACATTTTATTAACAAATTCCTATCAGTAATATATACTACTGTGTCCAAAAAATGAGAACAAATTCCAATTTAAAATTCCCGGGGCTTATGAAATTTCATTGTTTTTCTTTTTTAGGTTGCTGGCACTATCCTTGACATTTGTGTGAAATTTGACATCAGCATATGCATTACTGTAGTTGCGTTTGGTTTTGTGAGACACTAAAACTGATTCCGGCGATTTTTGAAATGTCTGAATTAATTGAGCAAAGAACTTGCATTAAATTTTGTTTGTGGAAACGTATAGAATGTTGCATAAGGCATTCGGTGAGCATTTCTATATCGAAAAGAAATGTTTACAAGTGGTATGTACAGTTCAAAGAAGGCAGAGAGCGCATTGAAGATGAAGAGCCCTCTGGTAGACCATCAGCTCAACCAACGAAGCTCACATTCAAAAAATTAAAGATTTGTTGCTTACAAACAGTCGATTTACAATTAAACACCTTGATAATGATGTTAGAATTTCAAAAGGATCGCTCAATGCCATTTTGGGCCTGAAACGCGTCAAATCTGGATTGGTACAGAAAACACTCAATGTGCCGGCTCACACTGCATTGATTCTTCGTGACTTTTTCGCCAGAAATGAAACTCATATCGTTCCACAACCACCGTATTCACACCGTGAGACTTCTGGCTATTCAATAAACTCGAAAGACTACTCGAAATTAATCGTTTTGAGTCGACCGAAGAGATTCAATGTGAATCGCCGAGCACTTTGAAGAACGTCCCTGTTGATGACTTTTTAGCATGCATTGAGGATTCGAAAAAAAGTTGGCAGAAGTACATTTTTGTCCGGTGGGGAAACAAAGCACTTATGCCAGCTTTTTTTACTTTGAAGACATGAAATAAGTTTAGAAAAATAAATAAGGAGTTTTTGAAAAAAAAAATTGGCCTTACTTTTTGGGCACAGTAGCAAATATACACACAATATGTAAATGTACCACTGTATACATATATATATATATATATATATATATATATATATATTGTCTCAGTAAGGAATTGTACATTTTATTCCAAATAACTGGTACGATTTCATAGTAAAACACATTGATCTTTTATTATTTTTTTTAATAATCCATATCATTCAAACATCATTTGACATGTAACTTTGCAGAGTTAAGTTTAAATAATGTAATGTAAATAAATACTTACTAAAAATATTCCTTAATTTAATCAATTATTCAATTTTTACAGATTATTTATAAACAACAATCATAATTTTATTTTTTGAAGCAGTATTCTTAACTGACTTTAATTTCAATTTCATAAAAGCATATATTTTAGAAGCACATGAATAAAAGTTTAAAGGAACTGTTTTTACATAAATGTGTTAACGTATAAAGAGTATATTTAGACCCTTGTTATTTCCTTCTTTAAAAATTTTTAAAGATATTTTTCATATCTACTTCTGTTCTGCAAATTTTAAAACTAAAAAGGCCATGATATTTATTTCTTTTAATTTGAAAATCATGTAAAGATTTCTTCAAATTATACCCAGGATATATTTTTGTATGAAAGAAACTTTTAAAAATGTTGTTGATCGAACATCAACAAATTAAATTCAGCTTTAAAATAAGTTACTGATTGTAAGCGCATTTTATCAAATGTATTTCACCATACCTTTAAATCATAAATTAAATTAATGCAGTCCGTAAAATGAATATAACATAATCTTATTATTATTATTATTATTTAAGAAAAAATTTAATTGAATTATGGTTAAATCTTATAAATGAAATCCAATTCCTTACAACTATGTAAATAATTGGATATATTTAAAATATAATAGTAACATTAATATTTTTAGAAATAGCTTAAAATTATTCTATTTCTGTAATTTATTTTGCAAGGTGTTTTCTTTACTAAAAATATACAAATACAACCACTACAACGTGTAAAAAACTAAAATCGTTGTTAAGATGGAGCCTAATTTGACAATGTCGACTATTACATTTTTCTCAAAGCTGCTTCACAATAACTGGCAATGTTTACCCATACAGTTAAGGACTGCTCTTAGCTTAACATGAGTAAACCAAACAGAGTTACGGTTCTTGTAAAATTATCTCGTAAAGAGGGCGATGCATATTTTTTTCTTTGCTGTACAAGTGATTTATCTGTGACACGTGCACTGTTTGTTTTGCTCGCATTCGTTGTGTATGAACTAAACGTTTAATAAAATTATTTTTTAAAGGAAAACTGCAGTTCGTTTCGTTAGAAAATTCGTACACAAAGAAATCAAAAGAAACCAGAATTTTTAAAACGTTATCATTTTTCTCTACACCGGTACATAAAACCAAACCTATTTTCCCCATTTTTAAATTAATGTCAGATTAAAATAAATTTTAAATAAAACTAAATTTATCTTCTAATAAAAATAATTTTCATTAAATTTTTTTTAACTATTTCACTCTTAGTAGTGACTAATTCAAAATAATGTTTTTAATAAAAAAAAAATCAATCATTCTGATTACATTCCATAAAAAGTTTTTTTTTTAAAAATCTATAAATCAAAAGATGACAGTATATCAGCACGATATAATAAATTCCACATAGTTCAAATGATATAATAAATTCCATGATTGATAAACTTCACATAATTCTAAATCTTTAAAAAAGATTTAGAATTATCGATAATTACGATTGTTGTATTCCACGTCAAGTAATCATTTAAAGCATCGTTACGTATATAATTTCGTTATTTTACTTTGAACTGTTGCCATAAAACCATATTATAAAGAACTTCTATTTCATTAATTAATTATTTAATATATTTTTCTGAATTTAAATTTATTGATAGAAATTTTATTAGCTGTTTAATTTTCATTAGCCTGAATTATTATCAGTCACGAATGATGTGAATAACAAGAAAAGAAATCTATTGTGCCATGGAGTTTTTATTTTTCAAAACTTTTAAATAATTATAATGAAATTATTTAAGTCTATTCTCTAAAACAAATTATTACTATAAAGATTTAGTTAAAATTTATAATTATGTTTTAAAGTAATATTGCTGTAATCAGTGACAATATTAGTGTTAATCTTAGATTAAATTAGTCATAAAAAGACTATTCATTTTGTTAAAATGTCTTTTTAACTGATCTTTATAACATTTTTAACTTTAAATTTTGAAACCTAAAGTTATTTTAATATATATGAAATTCCTGTCTCGACCAAAGTTCTTCAAATGCAAAAAAGTAGTTCCTCAAAAATTATATTGTTAAGTTAGTAGTTTTGTACTTAATTAGTATAATATTTGTTCTGATAAATTTGAAAATTTAATTATTATAGTCTCTCACATAAATATTTTTGGTTGAAATTTGCATACATATTCTGTGTTATTGACATTTACACTAGAGGAACACTGGTTTACCAAAAACACTTACCTAAATATCTTTTTAGATAATTTTTAAAGTCTTTTTTGCGTTGAATTTTAAAACCAAATAATTTTTTCTTTCAGATTGTGACATCATCTTTGATAACAGTTAAATATACAGCTTACGTTACCAATATTTACAAAACTTGCCTTTTTTTGTCTTCAAACAAACGCTTTTTTAATTATAAGGATTTTTAAGACTGAATTTAGAAATAAAAACCACTTTTTTTGTTGCAAAGGTTTTTCATCTATAAGAAATGCTTTTTTTTACAATATGTTTCACGCTGAATTAAAAAAATGAAAATCTTTTTTTCTGTTTCTTTATATTATTTTAATACATAAGGACTATAGTACTTAAAGTAACGAGTGCATATTTTTCTACCGTTCTACGTTCTACAAAAAAATTTTCGATATCTCTAATTTGAAGTGAATCGAAAATTCCTCCTTCAATATTTTTTTTTTAGGTAGTTTCAAAAAATTCTTTTATGTTCTTCCTTTCTAATTATAACTTTCGCAAATATTTTCATAATCTAATTTATTATAGTAGATAGTTAATTTTGAAATCAATTAATGACAAATTCAAAAAAATCATTATTAAAAGTATGTAGGTATTTATGAGAATAAGAGGTCTTGCTGTTATGCTCGCAAAATAGGCAAAATAATTTTGTATATCAAATTGTAAGCGGGATAACATACTGATATCCTTCAGTTCACTTCATTTATTCCCGATAACCATTAAGTTTTTCTGCTTTATCATTTTATGAATAAGTATTATATAAGAAATATTAGCAGAATAATTTTCATATTTGCATTGATTTTATTATATTAATAACATATTCTAGTAGATATAACATTTCATTTCAATCTAGCAACATTTCATTTCAATCTAGTTTTAGGTTAACTTTTGATGAATTAATAAATCACATTTCGCTATTCAATGAGTATGTGTTTATCACTTATGTAATATTATTTACTGAGTATTTATTAACTTTTTTTAATCGTCCTACATAATTTCCTGTTTTTTAAAAATATATTTAAATCTTGTAATAAATTAATTAAGGCTACTTGTGTTAAAAAAATATAATTTTTAATGCCGTTAATATTTTTCTCAGATAATATATTTCCCAGATATTGCATTCATGCATGCTCAAAGTGGGGAATTAGATCGCATTGCCAAAGATATGAAGGATTATTCTAAACAATATAGCGGCCTCATGACCAGTTGGCTAGCACTTTGGCCTTCGGTACCACAGGCCCCAGGTTCGAATCGTGGCGGTGGCATGGATGTTTGTCAGTGGTTCGGAATTCACTATAAAATTTATTTCCCTGTCTGCTTAGCGAACGTGTGCACAAGATGACCGTAGAGTCACAAACCAAACCAAATGTAAGCAATGTGCACCACTGCAACGTATTTGAGATCTTTGTTTGCCTGAATCGTGGTGCAGTGGCAACTCAAGCCGCTAGTAAGCTTTAGAGCGGATGTTCATTCTGCTGGCGGCTTTGTTGTAGTCACTGTTTCAAAAAACGAGGGAGACTTTACTGTTGTGATGCACCTTGTCTCGTAAGTTGGACTACCTGGTGTTAGTTTTAAGGGTTTTCTCCCATACGATAAGATGCGAGATAGTTTCCCCTAAAATGGTCCCGGAAGACACTGCCGTACTTCTTCAGCTTCACGGAGTCAAGTCATACTTCTACCTACGGGTGCTCCATCACAACTGAAGCTGCCCTCCCCCTTTCCCTTTTTTCATGAGACCACACGGGTTCTTGGACTTGATGTAGCTATTGCTGTCGACCAAGTGGGATAAGAAACAACAAGAGATCTCCTTTGTTTTCGTGATATAAACAAAAAAATAATTTAACTCTCTCTTTATACACCGGAAATTATAAACGAGATATAAAATAAACTGTTTCCATTTTTCGTTAAAAGTAATATTCGAGATATGTTAACTGTATTTGTTCACACGATAAACAGCAAAATTCAATTGCTCAAAACTTGTTCTTGTATTCCGCATTTAAGCTAATGTAAAAGGGATTTTCTTATAGAGATAAACATGGCTATGGGCTCCAAACAGACACAGAAATAAACGCATTTAAAAAAACCCATATTTCTATATCTATAAAAATAAAGGATATATAAATTTTAATAGCATAAGGATTCCTTGTAATACTCAAATAAACAAAGAAAATTATAATGAAAAACCAATAAGATAAAAATTCTGGTGTTAACTACTTCAACTTACATTTTAAAAAAACTTAATTGTTTATTTATGTTCATAAAATTCAAAGTATATATGTTTGAAATATGGGCCTGAATGGCCGAGTGGCTAGCGCTCTGGCGCTCGGTACCTCGGGTTTTAGGTTCAAGCCCCACCGGAACCATGGATGTTTGTAGTGGTTCGGAATCCACTTTAAACCGTAGGTCCCGGTCTAATATGATCGTAGAGGGTTGCGGGAGCATTGTTACTCAGGGGCTTACCTTCTAGTTATCATTCACCCCCTGGAGTAGCAAAGTGAGCAACGTCTGTGCAGCGCTTCCCTTAAGGCATCCAAGACCAAGCTGTCTAAGTGTTTTCCAGCTGCATTAGAAAAAAAAATGTTTGAAATATTTAGTATGTGATTACAAACATTTAAATAATGAATGAATCTATTTCTGATAAAAACTCTAATACTTATATCATTTCCCGCTTTTATGCTTCAGATAACCTTTTAATCAAATAATTTTTTAATAAAGTTCAACTTATTGTTTCATTTTGATCATAATTCGACATTTAATATCAGCTTAAATTTTCCAGGTTAAAAGATATTTAATTAATTATTAATGCCATGCAGATATGCTTTATTTGAAAACAATATACGCAACAATGTTGGAATTGATTTGCAGAACTTAATTATTATAAAATTTATTAAATGTTGAATTTGAATCCTTTTTTTAAAAATTCTGAAAAATTAATTAATTTTTGGATCAGCTGAGTAAAATGTTACGAAATATTTTCCATTGAAAATTAATTAAAATTGTTTTGTCATTGAATTTCATTTGCTTTCTTAACTTTAATATTTCAGGTAGAGAGAAAAGGTTTGTGTGATCAGAAGTCATTATTATTTTATAAAACAAGCTAAAAAATGTGGGGTTTTTTTTTGTTTAAAAATTTAAAATCGAAGCTATTATTTATTTATTTCAAACGTAAACTGAATTGTCAGTATTGTTTTCAAATGTTTTTCTTTTTTTATTTTAAATTGAAAACCAAAATTGCTTTCTATATAGAATTGAATTTGATAGTATTCGAGGAATGCAAATATTTCAAATTATATTTTTTAGTTCTCTTGCATCCTAACATCGCATATTTTGAACGGACATTAAATAAATATTGCTAATAACTTTTAGCTGATTCTCAAATTTCTGAAGAAAGTTATTACATTTCTAATATCTTAAATATGTCTCTATAGTTACATATTTTATAGTGATTTAGTTGTTTTTTAAAATATATTTATTTCAACAATATTTATCGATAGGATAGTACTTAGATATAGGCGTTATGTAATGGAGAATATATAAAAATATAGAGAAATTAAATTATTACTGGTCTCTTGTGCCATGCACTTTTATTAAAATATTATTATTATCAAGGTAAGCTACAAGATTTGAATGACGATTTTTCTAAAAAAATTTTTTATTTTTTTTCCTGTTTTATTAGATCTTTTGTTTTAAAAAACAACCTTTCTGCTTCTAAAAATATTAGGTATTAGGGTAGTTATTTAATTACGATCTATACAACCAGAAGTGCTTAGTTAAAAGAACGGAAAAAGAAAGTTATCTTGAAAATATAGTAAATAGCTTATTATACTATTTAATTTAAGTAAATAAACCAGTGCTACACATTTCTGGTTATTTATAAAATTATAATGTGCATCTGGTAGATAAGGCATTACTGGTTTACTGTCATTTCTGGTATACTGGCATTACATTATCGGTAATATTTTAGTAATTTTAAGTGTCAATTTCGACAAATTTGTTAGTGTTTTTATCTAATATATAAAATTCTCGTGTCACAGTGTTTGTTGCCAAACTCCTCCGAAACGGCTCGACCGATTCTTATGAAAATTTTTGTGCATATTTGGTAGGTCTGCGAATCGGTCGTAATCTATTTTTTAAATCCCCAAGTGATAAGGGGGGTCCACCCCTAAATATTTTTTAAAATTTCTTTGGCAGACGAATGTAGTGGCAACAATGTAGCGGTTTTTTTTCGAACAATATAATGACTATTTTTAGATGGCGCCGTGTCTCGACGCCTGTACTACATAACTGTAAAATTCTCATGTTCTGAATATTTTTGTTTTATGTACTACTTTAAATGTTGTGAAAATTATAATGTATGAAATTTATATTATTTCTATGTGAAATAAATCAAATGTATGCAAGTATTACCTGATTTGATTATCAATATATTTTTTATTTTCTAAGTTTGAATTTGAATTGGAATAAAATATATGGAATGAAAAGTTGTGAATCAAAACATTGAACTTTTCTATGCTTAAAGTTTGTCAACATGTGTTTTATTTGATTAAGAATTCTAAAAAGAAATGTGATCTGCAAGATAATATAATATATTGATAATATTAATCTGATGAATTTAAAGCATTTTTTTAAAAGTCTCAAAATGAAGTAAATGGTACTTTTAAATTGGAAGTTATTTAAAGAAAGCAAAACAAATAAATAAGTTTTTATATTAATAAAGGAGAATTTAAAGCTCAATAACATTTTTATGTCTGTACATTTGTTTTTATTTACATTTAGAAGTTGGTTTTAATTATTTCTTATTTGAATTTTTATGCATTTTGTATTCCTTTAAAACATCATAATACCCATATATTTTTATTTAAATGCTTTGAAACTTCATGTGTAAAAGTTTTCTTTAAATGTATGAAAGGAATAGAACATGGAAATTAACCTAAATTCATAGATTATTTTTATTTCAGTTTTTAAACTAAGAATTTTTGTAAATTTAAAGAAATATGATGAATTTTAAGCATTTTTTGAAAAGTGTCAAAATGAAGTAAACTCTGCAATTATTTGATATAATGATAACATTAAAATTTTATAAAAGGTATTATAAAAGTTGCAAGTTGAAAATCAAGGACATTTTTTGAAAAAAACTTTTGTTATTTGAAAAACAAAGAATTTGAGTTATAAATTTGAGTGATTTGAATATTGTCGAAGAAAAATTGATAAATGGTACTTTTAAATTGGAAGTTATTTAAAGAAAGCAAAACAAATAAATATGTTCTTATATTAATAAAGAAGAATTTAAAGCTCAATAACATTTTTATGTCTGTACATTTGTTTTTATTTACATTTAGAAATTGGTTTTAATTATTTCTTATTTGAATTTTTATGCATTTTGTGTTCCTTCAAAACATCATAATACCCATATATTTTTATTTAAATGCTTTGAAACTTCATGTAAAAGTTTTCTTTAAATGTATGAAAGGAATAGAACATGGAAATTAACCTAAATTCATAAATTATTTTTATTTCAGTTTTTAAACTAAGAATTTTTGTAAATATGTAAAAAACAGTTTGTGTCGACAAACTTTAAGCATACAAAAATGTATAAATAATTAAGATATAAATTTGAAAACAGTATATTACCTACATAAGGATATTCCCAGCATAAAAATATTTGCAAAGGAAAAAAATATTCATGTTTTATTTATTTTTGAATTATCATGTTTTGCAACAATATCACATTTTTGCAATGTTTATCCATATTTTAAAGAATAAATTGTATAAAAAATAGTTAAATTTGATATTTTTATGTGAAATTCAAAGATTTTGAATGTATTTAATCAAAACACTTGAAAAAGGGCTAAATATTTTAAATCCAGGTCATTTATTATTAAAAAGCCTTTGCAAGTAGGAGGAAGTTGTAAAAAAAAAATTTTTAGAGCAAATTTTAACTTTTTCAAAACAAAGCTCAGAAAATATTTAGAGCTTTAAGGAAAAATAAAACCATATTGTTTAATAAATAAGACTATGAACTTGATAATTCAATGGCATTTTAATATATTTACAACATTTTTAAAAGTAATATATCCAATTAAAAGTTGTTTTTAGCTTTTTCTCAGAATGAATTTTTATGCTTTTTGTTTTCATGTGAAGCACCATAACACAAGTAATTTTGATCCAAATGTTACAAAACTTTGTATTTATGTTTTTCATAAATGTTTACAGGTAATAAAACTCTGAAATGATTATAGCTACATAAATATTTTTTATTTTAATTGTTAAGCTTGGAATTACATGCAAATTTTGAAGGAATTTTGTGTCGACAGCATTTACACTAGCACAAAATAATAAAGATATAAATTTACCAGAGATCCATTCCCTGTAATATGTTCGTACAAACTTAGAAGTTTAAAAAATATTGATTTGATTTTGAGTTATCATGTTTTGTAACAGTATCAAGTTTTGGCCATTTTTACCCTTATTTTAGCTTATAAAAATAAAATAATAATGATAATAATGAAATTTTTTTATGTGAAATCATTAGTTTTTAGATACATTCAATCCAAAAATGTGTACAAAGATAAAAAATTTCAAAAAAATTCATTCCAACGTGTTCGTGTACCTTAAACAATCGTTTACATTTTATTGTGAATTTTTTTTAAGTCATTTATTATTATATCTCGATTTTATTTTAATTGTATTGTATTTTTTCAATTATCATTTTCAGTAAAATGCCACCAAAAAAATCTAACCTCAACAATACCCGTAGGCGTGAGGTACGTGCTGAGAGGGCCCTCATGTCAACAAATCAAACCACGACAGCAAACGATAACAATACCAATTATAGTATCTAATAATTTAACGAAATACAAGAAAGCCACAGCAACGCGTGGCCGGGTCTTCTAGTATGATTTATAAAAATAAAAATTGTTTATCGTTCCACTGTCTAATTTATGCTAAATCGAATATTGTGGAGATTTGAACTCAAAACAATTTCTGGGATTCAAAGGTTTATAAAAATAGGGATGATGAAAAGTTCGGATGTATAGCAAACATCTAGAAAAGCGCTGGGTAATTAAAAAAAAAAAAAAAAAACTGTACATCTGAATTTGGAGGTGTAGGGAACTTATTGAGTTCATCAAAAATTTTCAAAACTGTTATGAGATTGCAATTTGTTGAAGATCTGAAAATTATGCAATAATTTCTAAAAGCTGCTTTGTTTTATTACAGATCAAATACAAATTATGCAATGTTTGGACAATCCAGTCTAACATGTTGGTGAACTTATTTAGAAGCTGTAGCAAAAGTTATAAACATTGTAAAACCAGATTGTATGGATCCGTGCGATCAAAAATTATTCATGAAATGTTTTCATGGAAGGACTAAAAATGCAAACGAGTTTTTCAACTGCAATTTCAACGGAATTCATTCCAAAAAGTACTTTTGATGCAATTGAATCATAGTACTTTAGGAAATGTGCCACAATAGTGAAATTCAGTGATGGTTTCAGGGGATTGCTTTCCATTTTTTAAACATTACATATTGATCCTGGAAAATTTAATGTAAAAGGATATAAAAATTTGTATATTGTTCATATAAATAATTCAATTTGTCTCAAAATTCCGCACAGAAAGAGCTGCGGAATTTTGAGATCTGCGGATCTCTCTGAAAAAAACAACATTGTTACTAAATTGAAGGATACTATAGATTAAATTTTGAAAAATTATTGATCTATTAAGATACTGAATTCATGCAATAAATTTCAATTTCTCGAATATTATTTTTTTGTTGCGCCAACATAAGATAATAGTTGAAATAAAAATTTTCAGAATTAAATGAAATTTAAAATGTATTTTTTAAAAGATACTATGCTTTTAATTAAAATTTTTCAATACATTAATTTATAGATGAATTTTTAGCATTTTTGTTAAAATCCGTTAAATGTTTTGTCTTTTTGCTCTGAATTATTCTATTGATGGTTATTCTGTTATGATTTTGAATATTATCATTATTTTTGTTCAAATATATAATATGGCTAAATTTAATTAATTTATACACTCTTATACTTTATGTTTACATAAAATAAAATAAAAATACATTTTTAATAAATTTTTACCGAATTTTGCTGAAAACTATTCATGTAAATATTTTGATTTTCATGTTTGTAATTGTTTTATAGTTTAATTTAACAATAACAACGACAAAATTATGTTGTTGTTGTTGTTTCTTATCCCACTTGGCTGGCCAAGCCCACGAGCCCATATGGACTCATGATTGAAGGGGAAGGAAGCAGCTTCTGTTGTGATGGAGCACCCCGTAGGTAGAAGCCTGACTTTTGCTTCGTGACGCTCTTACAGTCATAGAAGACCGGGACCTACGGCTTAAAGTGGATTCCGAACCACTACAAACATCCATGGCACCGCCGGGATTCGAACCCGAAACCTGTGACACCGAGCGCCAGAGCGCTAGACACTCGGCCATTCAGGTCCCAAATTTGCCAACGGCACGCAGTGTTCCCAGGTGGTCACCCACCCAAGTACTGACCGCACCCAATGATGCTTGACTTCGGTGATCTAACGAGAACCGGTATATTCAGCATGGTACGGCCGTTGGCAAATTACAAAATTATATTAAACATAATTACAAAAAATTTGCTCTGAGTGTGGTTTTTACCTTAACTAAATTTTCATATAAGCCATTATCTTCTCGTAGATATTAATGAATATAAAATGAGGATTTATGCTGTTTGTACTGTAGTTTAGATTCAGTTATGTTTCATTCCTTAATAATGAATTTATGAATTTTTAACAGCTAAAACAGAAAATTGTTTTACTTTGTTGCTGTGAGTCATAAATACATAAAAAAGTAAGAAATGAAATCAATTTAGAATGGGGACTACAAATAGGAATTTTTAATTTAATTTGAGAAACAAATGGAATTTTTTTAGTAAAGTAAACCTTTATTATCAATTATCAAATAACAACGGATTCATGTAGAGTTAACTATGATTAAAATAGATTTATTCTAACATTTCATCAGAATTTGCAAACACTTTTTATACATCAAGTTTTTGTGAATATACAACTAAACAATAAATATTGTTTCAAACAATATTGAAAAATTTTGAGACTGAGTGCTGATTAAAAACTGATTCCGTCTAAACTGTGACTACTTGAAGAAATTATATCTCTACGTTATAAATAAAATTTATTAATGATAAAATGAGAGCTTGGAGAAAAACCATTATTTAAATTTATTTTTCATCTTTTTCTTAAAATCCTGAATGTGTAAAGCAATTAATTTTAATTAATTATGTATAATAGAATAATGATAAAGTAATAATTTAGAAAAAAGTACTTAGTACTTCATATTAGTAATTCATATTATTTACATATTAGTAATAAGTATACGTCTAGATTATTAAATAATACAATTTAATTTTTAATTTCTTTTCCCTACCTCTCTCGAGGCGTTTTGATAATTTATGCAAACTAGCGTGATAATGGTTAAGGATTCAATTTCTTACTGAATATGAGAATGTCATTGGCTATTTTTAGAAACGAAGATATTTGATTGCGATTTTATCATGTATCAGGTGTGTATCAATCTAAAGGTAGCTTTCCAGAGATTTTTCCACTATTTTATGCCATATGATACGTGAATGCAGGGCAGATACTCGTAAAAGTCGCACCTGAAGGCAATCTTTTCTCAATGGAAACATTCACATCTAGCTTACACGGAAGCTCTCTTTTTAATCCGCTAGTGGTATTCATTCAGTATCTGCTTTCAGAAACGAGAAGACTTGTAGGAGACGAGAAACGATTGTAAGAATGTGCATAAAGATCCGTTGACAATCAAGCCTTTTACTGTAAGTTTTACTGATTTTCTCCAATACCACTCGCGAATACAGTATAGACATCCCTAAATGTCCATCCGCAAGGTAATCTCTTCTTCTCATCATTCATCTGCTTGAGCCATACATAACATGTCCACCGATGTTCAACAAAAAAGGCCATCTTCTATCCTTTGTCAGAAGGGAACAGGATGTCCCTAATGAAAAAGCAATCCTTATCATTATTGCTTACTTTACATTTAATTATAAGAGTTTTAAAATAAATTTAGATTATAATACAATAAACGACATTAGCATTTCGTAAAAATTCAAACTAATAATACTTCTACTAACAGTATTAAACATATAATTATTAAAAATTATTAAAATGTTTGGAGTTTGATAACCGAGTGATTAGTACTCTGGCGCTTGGTGCCACAAATTTCGGGTTCTAGTTCCGGTGGTGCCATGGATGTTTTCAGTGGTTAGGAATCATCTTTAAACCATAGGTCCCAGTTTAATATGAGCGTAGATGTGACAACCCTAGCCCATAAAGGAAAACATCTCCTGTCTTGAAAGCTACCAGTAGGCAGACGACCTTGATCCACCACGGGGCTTTTGCGCCAATGAAGAAGAACTAAATTATTAATATTCCTACCAGCTTATAAAAAAAAGTACAGCTAAGTTAAATTTTAAAAAATGGGTATAAAGCTAGTTTATATTCTATGCAACTTCTTGTTGTAAAAATATGTTACATAACAACTGTTAATATATAATGATTAAAATATGAATACACATTTAAAAGTTAAAAAGTAAAATGACTATGTATTAAAATATACAAAATAGAAACTCATTAACACGTGCAAAGCTACAATTTATTTCAATATTTAACGCAAAAATCAATTCAACTGTATCCAAGATTTAAAAATACGTTTCCTTTTAAAGTATGAATGAGAGAATTCTTTAGGGAAATGAGTGAATTCACTAAACTCACTCATTAGAAAAATGACATTCCGTCACATTACTCGAAGAATATTTAATTAAATCCCAAAATGTATAATTAATAAACGCATTATTAACTATATAAACTATTCAACACGAGTTCTGTATCAAACCGTATAAATGTTTTACAGTTCGGTGAATAATGTATAAGCGTCAAAAAATTAATTCCTCAGATGTAGCTTTCTGATATTTTGTAAAATTATTTTTATCTAGAAGGATTTCAATTAGAATAATAATTATTTTACCGGTACTAGATGAAAGATTTGTTAAAGCACATGCTTTATGCTTTAACACGTCTTCTTTTAATGTAAAATTTTATTTTTGTTAATTTTAATAAGTTAATTTAAATCAAAGGTTATACATTTTAAATTTAAAATTAACAATATACGGTTCTTTAAACTTAAGATGAAAATTATAAATTTTTAATTTAAAGTCATATTTTTGTCATGTTAAACTAATTAATAATTTTTTATAAATTGTATATTAAATAAATAAAATTATTTAACGTAAATTAATAATTCTTAACTCAGATAATATGGACTAGTAGTATTTAAAATTCATAATAATAGATGTGCACATAATTGAATTATTTATGTCCATAGCCGACCATATATTACACATTAATAAATCTTATATGAGCTTTCTGAATATGAAATATATTTTTAAATTTTTATATATCATAAACTTTCCCTTGATTTATCAGTCACTTTTTCAGGTTTCATCCATTTGCTTTTAAAAATATAAATATTAGAAATCAACAAAATTTTTAATATAAATATATATTAACCGTTATATTATAAATAATGATCAAATCACGTTTGTCTTACTCATAATGAAATAAAGAATTTTATGTATAGAAAAATTATAAAAGAAATAAATCAACTGTTTTAATTTCTCATATTTCACATTTCTATATGTTGTCTATTGATTAATTATATCTTTAATGCACATTTCATTTAAATGTATAAACATTTTCGAAAAATTGTATTAGGTGGAATTTATGTTAAGCGCCTTTTTTTATTTAAACAATGCATATTCACATAAAGGAAAGTACTTTATAATGTACAAACTTCATCACAAACTACTTGACAATATCATACGAAATTTTATACAAAACAAATATAATCCAGCATTACTATTATTACAAAAATATTTTATAATAATTATTTTAATTAATTAAAATCCATATTTTTGATTAAATAAATCCCAGACTTAAATGCGAGGATAGTATATTTTAGTTATAATTGATTATGA
Organism: Caerostris darwini; assembly: GCA_021605075.1. Taxonomy (NCBI): domain Eukaryota; kingdom Metazoa; phylum Arthropoda; class Arachnida; order Araneae; family Araneidae; genus Caerostris; species Caerostris darwini. The sequence continues at coordinate 2,998 of BPLQ01012850.1, read as the reverse complement.
CGATATCAAACAAAAAAAAATTTTCAATTTCAGAAAAATTGATTGATTCCAAAACTCAACAGCATATGAAAAATTTCTAAATTTATTTTTTATTTATTTGTGCATAACATTTATATTTCTTCTAAAATTTTGTTTATTAATATGCAAAATTTCTCAAAACTACTTATTTAATCTCGATTTCTTATATCCTCCCAATATTCATGTTAAAACTAACTATCACGTAAGATGATAAGGAGGAATTTTAAGGATAATTTTTTTTTATATATTTTTAAATTTTTTTTATTTATATACTTTAAATTTTTTTTATTTATATATTTATGTTATTAGTTTTACTATTTTTATTATTTTTTTATTTATTTTCATTAAATTAACTTATAACATTATAGTAAAATTAATAACAATCAAACTAAAACAGCATAAAACTAAATTTCCCCAAACTACGCTTAATTAATTTTCTCATAAGATTAAAATCATACTTTGAATGTTATTAGTTATAATTATTTTTAATTGCAAAATATACTTTCAATTAAAAATTTTTTTTTGATACGGTAAAAAAGAAAAGAAAATGAAAAAAAAAGTATTTTTTATTATTATTTAAGGGTTTCTTTAAGTTTTTCTATTATTTCCATGGTTTTTTTTGTCATTACATTTAATTTAATTTAAATTACACAGATTCTTGTTACGAGGGTTATTAAAAATATTTCTTTAAATCGATCAATAAGTATCAAGAGGATGAAAAAATATCATAGTTTAATGTTGAAGCACTTAAGAAGTTGTAACTTCTAGGACTTGGAAGAAATTTTTTTTAAAAAGATGCTCAACTTCTATCTTTTACTTTAAACTTTTCGAATATTGTAATGAAGTAAGCTAAAGTAGTGAATCCCTGAATAAAAGATGAGGTAGACTAAATTATACATGTGTACGTTCGAATATGTAAATAGGCCTTATTAAAATTAATGCAGTTTGCAAAGTACATGTCAAACTCCAAGGGAATATATCACTCTTAAAATTTACTTAAGAATAATTTATCTTTTAAATTTGTGAATAACAGAACACGCATTTCTTTATTACTGGGTAAAAAAATAAAGTGAATTAGATTTAAAATATCTTAATAAGTATTCTCTTTTAGTTTATTAATAGATCAGCTTTCATAATCATACAAATATCAACTAAAAGTTGAAATGCAATATCTAAAAGTAAGACATAATTAAGATTTGAAATTCAAATTTTCAACTTCATCACTTAAAAGAAAGCATTTCTGTTTTTTCAAACAAATAATTATTCCTTTTGTAATTTTGATTAGGAGTATTGTCTTGCTGATCAGGATTAAAATCACTTTAATAGATTTTATTTACAGAGAAAATGTATATATTTTTAATTGCAGACAGTATTTAAAATTTTATTTTTGCGTTTATAATAATTTTTATTTTGTGAAAAAAGCGTAAATTTGTGGCATTCACAATTAAAAATTTTACTTTTTCATATTCTGATGATAATTAGTTAAACAAATTCTTTGTAACATAATTGACTTTTTTTATCTGTAAAAAATATCCTCTAGTAAGATTTTACAAGTATTTATGAAAACAATAAAAATATGATTTATGATACAACTTTATGTATGTAGTTTATGCAGTTTATATATTTATTTTTTTGTTATAAAATTTTATTGTGTTTCAGTAAAGCGAATGATAATATACTTATAGTGAATGCAGTTGTGGTTTTTCTTTTGTAAAATGTGAGTATTTATAGTTCATTTCTTTTTTTATTTATATGTTGTATTATAATATACATATTTAAAAATAAATAAATTATTCATCGTAGTCATTCAACCATTCACTCGGTTAAGGATCATATAAATACAAACTGTCATCAGGCTCTACAACGGACTCAGGTTTGTTTTATAAAACCATCTACATGGCTCATTAATTTTTCTTCAATCCTATACCTTGCCGCCACTAAACTATCTACTCCATATTATTGACGTATGTCACAAGATGTGCCATTAACTTTGAGTCCAGTCATGTAGATAGCAGGACTGAAATATTTCCTAAGGCCTTTAATATCCTAAAGTGTTCGTATTCCTAATTAAAAGTAGCCTAATGATTTTACAAATAATTTCTTTTGTGTTTCGCTTTCTTTCGCATTTTACAGATTTTTTTTCATTGTATATTTTGTACAAATTTTTGTATACTTTTTTGAACTACCAATGCAGTGTTTGCAGTTCAATCTTTAAATTTTTGTGTATTTTTAAATGATTTTCAGTTTCGTTGCTACAGTTTAGACGAAATATGGATCTGCACCAATTTTCCTCCCCGTAGCATTTTTTTTTGAGGTTTAAATGTGAGGAACTTCAGGGTCTTTGTAAATGCTATGGTGGATTAGCCATACAATTGGGTATTTATAATATTTTGTCTTACAATATTATATAACGAATATCTTCCGTAGCTTATTTCGGAACAAATGATCATGTTTCTAATTCATTACTTGCCAATACAATACAATACATTGAGATCATGTATTGTATTTTTTATTATATATAGTTTAAGAACTTTAAAAATAAACGTAACATTTTTCATGTTATGTGTTAAATGATTCTTAAATACATTTACCTAATACATTATTTTTGTCTAAGATATAATGTTATAAGGATAAGGACATCCTTTTACTACATATAAAATCATTATTTTAAAATTGTTTAAATTTATTTGAAAAATTGTTATTATATTTTCTATAACTTAACTTATTAGTCTAGAGAAACGAACTATTACAGTATCAGCATAGAAAATACATTGATGTATAATAAATCAGAATTCTTCAAAACTCTGCCTTGTAGGTTTATATAGTATCCTCCAAAATGAAATTTAAATAATATTCAATGTAATTTCCATATTTTGAAAATAAAATAACTGGAATTCTATGAATTCGCTTAGATTTTTCTTCCTTCTTATAGATTTAATAACGTTAAAGACTTCTCACAGTTACATTTATTATATGCTGT
>BPLQ01012848.1:2218-28524 GCA_021605075.1 Caerostris darwini | reverse complement strand
AAATATTAATAATTTAAAAACAATTAATTTAAAAGACCATTTTTTTTTAAGATAACAGTTTTAGAATTTTATTTAAAATGTACGAAATTTCAATTATTTAAATTATATTTTAACATGTTGCATAGATTTGTTTATATTAAAATTTGTATAGCTTGTATTTACATGCGTTCTGTAATAATATATAAAACAACTATACATTGTAATAAAATTCAGTACATTTTTATAATTTATTTAGTATGTTTATGTAAAAAGAATATAAATAGAGAATATTAACAAAGTTGCACTATTTTAACTTTTATTTATAGGCTTAAATTTATGCTAAAAATTCAACTTTAAAAGCATAAATTGGTTCAAGGAAACGCCAAGTTTAACTAATTTTTATCAAAAATATATTTGGTAAACTTAATTATCTTGAAAACTTTTTCTAGTTTTCGCTTTTTAAATAATAAATTATAAACAGAAAAAACAATCATTTGCATCATAATACCAACGACATTGATAGCTAAGCAATTTGTTTACTAGTTAAGGGGTAAAACGCCACGAATTTCGAAAGAAAATCAAAATCAACATGATGTATATATCTAAGATGCTGCCAATTTACATCATTTAAAATAATTTTACACTTAAAGTGCTCTTTTCATTAGCGATTCGTTTTTGAAAAACATACACAGCACTGAATTGTAAGTCTCTCGTATACATTAACATGATGTAGTATTTGGAAACACGATCTGGAAATCGCAACTCAAAATACTTTAAATTACTTATTAGAATGCATATGAAAATTATTCTGCTCTAAAGAAGAAATTTCCCGATTGTTACAAATTGCATCTTCAAGTTAAAAAAGGAAAGTGAAACAACAGCAGTAAAACTAAAGGAATAAATTAGTACATCAGTCGAAAATAATGACATTTACAAAATCTTCCATGTAAAAGATTGTTGCGATGAATCGAAATTAAACAGCTAAAGTAATTTTAATTTAGCAATGGATTTCTGAAAACTTATTTCCTTTACTTATTTTTTTGGTAGGATTCGTATTTTTGAAACATTAATATAAAATTATTAAATTGGTTTATTAAAGTTAAGCGAAGCATACCAACTTCCCTTCATTAGTTTACGAATTAAAACATAAATGGAATCACGTTGACTTTTTTTTCCTTTTTCTTGTATTTCTTTCTTCGCGTGCTTTAAATTAAGGGCTATTGTAACTAGCTGTTGTTTCTTAATGGATACATCAAAGTATTAGCCCTATAAAGCGAATGTTTTTATTTGTACAAAATTAACATTAACTGTCGTTGTCGTTCATTTCATTTTATTCCTGTTAAAATAAAGACTAGTGTTTGAATATTTTATTTTTTGATACTTGATATTTTATTACTCAATGGGGCATTACACAATATCAATAATTAGTAAACTTCGTAGAAAAATGTTATTTATTTCATAATACATTTTTATATATTGTTATTCTTTTATTCGATTAACAACAATGTATTATTAACAATAATACATTAATAGCAATTTATTGTCCGAAATAATAAGTATAATGTAAATATACTTTAATAAAAATGTGCTTTTAACAATATTTTACTAACTATGTATTGTCATTGTATTGTTATAGTTTATTTGAAATATATAAAATTTTATGTATTTAAATTTTATTTTTTTAAAATATTTTTATAGTTTTCTGTTATAAATCTTTTTTATATTGTAATAAAATTTATTTCTTATTTCTTATTTATTTTAAATATTAAATATATAAAATATGGTCCGGGGAATTTTATACAATAACAATAATTTATCAACTTTGTAAAAATACGTTATCTATTTCATAATATATTGTTATATATTGGTATTCTGTTATTGGTTAATAACAATATATTATTAACAATAATACATTAATAACTATGTATTGTTTATATTGTTATAGTTTTATGTAAATGTATACAATTTCATGTATTTAAATTTTATTTTTAAAAATATCTTTATAGTTTTCTATTGTAAATCAACTGTATATTGTAATAAAACTCATTATTTTTTAATATTTTATTTATTATTTATTTCCTATTTTATAATTTTTTATTTTGTTATTTTTCATTTTTCCTATTTCATATTATTTATTTCATATTTTCATATTCTATTTATTTATTTTATTTTTATTATTTATTTTCTATTATAAATAATTTGCATATTGTTGTAAAATTAATTACTTATTTTATAATATATTTAGTATGATTCTATTATATAAAGAATAGAAATATCTATTAGCAAAGTCGCAGAATTTTAAAGTTTATTTATGAGCTTAAATTTATGCTAACAATCCATTGTTGTTAAAAATATAAATTGGTTAACGAAAACTCCACTTTTAACTAATTCTTATTAACAATATATTTGGTAAACTTACTTATCTTGAAAAATTGTTCCAGTTTTCCTTTTTAAAATGATAAATAATAAACAAAAAAAAAATAAAATTTAGCACATTGATACCAACCACATACTGATAATTAAGCAATTTGTTTACTAGTTAAGGAGTAAAATGCCACGAACGAATTAAGAAAATCAAAAGCAACATGATGCATATTTCTAAGATGCTGATAATTTACATCTTTTAAAATAATTTTACACATAAAGTTCTCTTTTCATTAGCGATTCGTTTTTGAAAAACATGCACTAGTCTCGCGTATATATTAATACTTGTATTTGAGAAATCGCAACTCAAATTCCTTTAAATTACTTATTAGAATACATATAATTATTCTGCTTTACTAAAGGAGAAATTTCCCGATTGTAGCAAATTGCAACTCCAAGTTAAAAAAAAGAAAAAGAACAACAATAGAAAAGGAAAGTAAGTAAAATTAAACGAATAAATTAGTGTATCAGTCGACAAAAATTGAAAGATTACAAAATCATCCATGTAAAAGATTGTTGCGATGAGTCGAAATTAATGCGCTAAAGTAATTTTAATTTAGTACTGGATTTCTGAAAGCTTATTTCCTTTACTAATTTTTTGTAGGATTCGTATTTTTGAAGCATTAATATAACACTGTTAAATCGATTTATTAAAGTTAAGCGAAGCATACCAACTTCCCTTCATTAGTTTATGAATTAAAACATAAATGGAATCACGTTGCTTTTTTTTTCTTTTTCTTATATTACTTTCTTCGCGTGCTTTAAATTAATGGCTGTTGTAACTAACTGCTGTTTCTTAATGGATACATCAAAGTATTACCCATTGAAAGCGTATGTTTTTATTTGTACAAAATTAACATTAACAATCGGTATTGTTCATTTCATTTTATTGCAGGCGTTTGGAAGACAGGCGTTTGGATATTCTATTTTTAAATACTTGATATATTATTAAAAGGGACTTTACACAATAGCAATAATTAGTAAACTTCGTAGAAAAATGTTATTTATTTCATAAAACATTGTTATTCTTTTATTCTATTAATAACAATATTATTAACAACTATACATTAATAACTATGTATTGCTTACGGTGTTGTTATAGTTTTATTTAAACTGCATAAAATTTGTCTATTTAATTTTTTTTTTTAATTTTTATAGTTTCTTATTATAAATCAACTCATACTGCAATAAAATTCATTATGTTTTTATTATTTATTTAATATTTAATTTTTTTTTAATTTTTCTTTCATTTTTCATATTTCATATTATTTATGTAATATTTTCATATATTGTCTATATATTTATTTTATTTTTATTGTTTATTTTTTCTATTTATTTATATTTTTTATTATAAACCAGCTGTATAAGGAAATAAAATTCATTATATTTTAATAATTTATCTAATATGATTCTGTACAGAACGTATAAATATCTATTAACGAAGTTGCAGAATTTTAACATTTATTTATGCGCTTAAATTTATCCTAACGATTCATCGTTAAAAACATAAATTGGTTAAAGGAAACTCCAATTTTAACTAATTCTTATTAACAAAATATTTGGTTAACTTAGTTATCTTGGAAAATTATTCCAGTTCTCGCTTTTAAAATGGTAAATAGTAAACAAAAAAAAAATTTGCATCATAATAACAACCACAGTTAAGCAATTTGTTTACTAGTAAAGAGGTAAAACGCCAAGGAAGATGTAAGAAAATCAAAAGCAGTGTGAGGCATATTTCTGAGATGCTGACAATTTACATCTTTTTAAAATAATTTTACACTTAAAGTGCTCTTTTCATTAGTGATTCGTTTTTGAAAAATATACATAACACTGAATTCTAAGTTTGCAGTATGCATTAATACTTGTATTTGAGAAATCGCAACTCAAATTACTCTAAATTACTTATTAGAATATGTATGATAATTATCCTGCTTTAAAAGAGAAATTTCCCGATTTAACTTTGTTTCAAATTGCTTGGCGAAGTTGAAAAAGAAAAACATTAGAAAATGAAAAAATGTAAAACTACAGGAATGAATTAGTGCCTCTGTCGAAAATAATGAAAATTACAAAACCATCCATGTAAAAGATTGTTGCGATGAGTCGAAATTAATGCGTTAAAGTAATTTTAATTTAGTATGGGATTCTGAAAGCTTATTTCCTTTATTTATTTTTTTGTAGGATTCGTATTTTTGGAGCATTATTATAACACTATTAAATCGATTTATTAAAGTTAAGCGAAGCATACCAACTTCCCTTCATTAGTTTATGAATAAAAACATAAATGAAATCACCGTGCGTTTTTTTTTTTTCTTTTTCTTATATTTCTTTCTTCGCGTGCTTTAAATTAGTGGCTGTTGTGACTAGCTGCTGTTTCTTAATAGACACATCAAAGTGTTACACCTTCAAACCGTTTTTTTTTTTATTTGTACAAAATTAACATTAACAGTGGATGTCGTTCATTGAATTTTATTGCTATTCTAGTAAAGACTAGTATTTTAATATTTTATTTCTTAATACAGAATTTTAAATAATTCAATGAAGCTTTACATAACAGCAATAAATATTAAACTTCTTAGAAATATTTTATTCATTTCATAATACATTATTATTTTTTATTTTATTATTATTAACAATGTATTATTAACAGTAATACAGTAATAACAATGTATTATTAACTTCACCGTTATCAATAGCCCGATAATCCAGAGTGTGCCAAAGTTTTTCTTTGACGAGATTTCCATGCTTTCCTCTGGGTGACAAGATACCTCCAATTGTTAACCCCTAGTACAGCGAAATCCTTTTCAACTACGTCTATCCATCACAACCTGGGCCGTCCTTTTCCTCTTTGCCCCTGTGGCTTTGCCAAAACGAGTCTTTTTACAGTTCTGAAACCATTCATTCTAAATATATGAGCAGACCCGTTTAATTTATTGATTTTAATTTATTTTATAATATTTGGGACTGTATAACATTTATAAATTTCTGCATTGTACCATCTGCTCCGACAATCACTTTCCCTAACACCTCCAAAAAACAGGCCTTAAAATCTTTCGCTCAAATGCATCCAAATAGGTCTCTTCAGATCTTGACCAAAATAGGCCTCATGGCAAGAATTTAGTTTTTCTGCGTATTAACTGTGATTTAAACAGATTTCTTAAACCAAAAAAGGCCTTATTGGCAGATGCAATTGTGTTTTATATTTCAGGTAAGATATTAGAGAGTTTTGCATACCGTACGTTAGTTACCGTAGGACGTCCGTTAGCTTTTTCTCCCTAGCATGCATGCTCATAGGAAACATAATTTCCTAAGAGCATGCGAGCTATTGAGAAAATGCTAACGGACGTCCTACGGTAACTAACGTACGGTACGCAAAAACTCTCTATTATTTTGACAGTTAGTATTATCAACAGTGATACATTAATAACATTGTATTATTAACAATAATACATTTTTATTCTTTTATTGTGTAATAATTTTTTCTTAACTATGCTTTCAATAGGTTTAGAATTTGTTAAATCAATACTGTTAAAAAATCATAAATATTGTATTTCGGGGATCATAAAAAAGGTTTTTAAATTTAATTAAACACATTAAATTTATTTTATTTTTTCTAGGCAAACATAAAACTTTGCAATGGCTTAAAATATTTCTATAACACTTTAGAAATTTATAAGTATAGATATTTTACAATATCGTTAATATAAGATATTTAACACAATTTGTGTGTAATTTTTATAATATATGTAATACATTTTTTTATAAATTAAGGAATCAAAAAGCATGGATGAAGCAATCACAACATAACAAATCATATTCTTATTTTGCATCCTTTGGGAGCCCTTATTCTTTTCGTCTTCCAACAGCGATGACGGTAAGCATGATTGTTAAGATCATGACTTATCAAGCGAAAGGTCGGGAACCTTAATTAAATAGATAAACTAGCAATCACTTACATAAAAACAAAACAAAACAAAATAATTATAAATAAAACGTATTCTAAAATCCTGGCAAGCAGTAGTAACTTCAATATTTTTGCAATAAAAACATTTTTTTAATTGATACAGAATAATAAAATTGTTTTTTATTGGCGTGCTTAGTGGTAGAAAACACACAAAAAAAGCCCTCTTACCAGCCTAAACGAAACGCTTTACACTTATTGTGCACATATTATCTACCTCTTCTTCTCATCTTAATTGGCGCAACAACCCCTTGGTGGTGCAAGGCAGTCTGTCTGCTAGCAGATATCGAGACAGGAGATAGTTTCATTTTACTGCTTATGTCAGCCCCACGTCCAACAGTCATACTATAATAGGAACTATAGATTAAAGTAAATTCCCAACCACTAAACATCCATAACTCAGAAGGAATTCTAACCTTAAACCTGTGGCACTGAGCACCAGACACTCGGATATCATGGCCCTGTTATCTACCCCGAATCAAAAAGTTTAGCAGGTTAAAACTGTGTATGAGTCCAGTAGTAAACCGTACTTAAACGCACTGTCTATCTGAAAAATAAATCCCTCGGTGACAAGATTATAAAAGTCTGGCTTACTAAGTCCACGATTTACACCGAAGAGATTTATTACACGACATCAAATCCCAGATAGAATTATTAAGTACCGAAAAATGCAAAAATAGCGATACAATAGAATGTATAAACTTATAAAATATCTTCACACTTTATTATACTTACCTGAAAATGGGTCCATCTCCTTTCCTAACAGTAAGGGGATTGATTTTATGGCGATATGATTTTTGTACTCCGGGAACTATAAATCTTGAATTATTTCATTTTAAAGTATCTCTCTCGGCCAAAAGGAATTTTTTTTAATAACGAGGAACAAAAGTTATTCGAAGCCTAGTGTCTTCAATGTTCGATGTCTGCAATACTCGGTGTAGTGCAATATCTCACGTACGGTCTTATACAAAGATTGATGGTAGATGCATAAATCCATTGAGCTCATGAAGTGGAATAAAATGCAGAAGTCTTGAGCTGGAAATAATGAATAGTTTCCTAACATTTCCACAGTTTATCATTTTACCCGTAATAATTTTTTTTTTACTGTTTTTTTTTAATTTTTTGGAAAGAAAACGTGCGTTATCATCAGTGAAGTGACATTTTGTTTTTGGCAAGTTTTATTGTTTTTGGTAGAGTACAAAAAGTATTCTCTTTCTGATATTGTGAAACATTTAGAATGTTAATTTTGCTGGCTTATTTTAAATGCTGGAGAAAAATAATGTACAGCTCAGAAAATAAGAATTGATTTTTAAAAGGTAAATAAGATGTACGGATTGTTTATTTTAAAGTAATTGTAAAGTTAATTGTTTGAAAAATATATGTTATGCAAATAAAAGTTTGAGAATTTTGATGACACGTGTATTTAATAATTTAGAGTAAATGCAGCTGCAAAATAATGCACAGTTTAGAAGATTTTGAAATTGATTCAGAATAAAATTATCTGTCTATTTGAATACTGTGTCGAAGAAAACACAGAAAACTTCCCCTCGTCGATCTTTATACACATATTATCCCAACAGTTCTCTACCTTTTCTTCTTCATTGGTGCAACAGCCCCAGGGTGGGTCAAGGCCATCTGCCTGCTGACAGATTTCGAGTTAGGAGATGGTTACATTTTACTTTCTATTATTGTCAATCCTACGTTCAACTGTTATATTAAACCGGGACCTATGGTCTAAAGTCGATCTCTAACGATTACAAAAATATGTAGCAATTCCGGAATTCGAACCCGGCTCTGCATCGAATCCAGCTAAAGACACTAAGACAACAAAGGCCCGTTATCTACCACGAAGTTAAATCTGTGTGTGAATCTAAGTAATAAACAGTACTTAAACGCACATACATAAGTCTTGACGCATCAGACGCACAGACATCAGTCATCAAACGCTTCTGACATAAGTCTTGACAGAAGTCTTGAGCTGGAAATAATCAATATTTTCTTAACATTTACACAGCTTATCATTTTACTCGTAATAATTTTTGTTTTACCTTATTTTCTTTATTCGGAAATTAAACGTGCGTTATCATCAGGGAGTGACATTTTGTTTTTGGTAAGGTTTCTTTTTCTTGTGTGCAAGAATTCTCTTGATGTAGTTGTGAAACAGTTTAAAGTATTCTTTTTGATAGCTTATTTAAAATGCAGCAGCAAAATAATGCAGAAACAAATTACTGCACTGCTCAGAAAAAAAGTATTAATTTTTTAAAAGATAAATAAGATGTAAGAATTGTTAATTTAATGTCATTGTAAAGTTTATCGTATGACAAATATTATTTATGTAAATAGAAGTTTGATAATTTTGATGACAAGTGTATTTGAAAATTTAGAGTAAATGCAGCTGCAAACAATTCAGGAACAAAATAATGTATTTTTTGTTCAGGAGATTTTAAAATATATTCTGAATAAAATTATCTCCCCATTTGAATGCTCTGTGGATGAAACCGCAGAAATCTTCCACCAGTCGGTGTGAGAAGCTTTACACTTATTATCGCAACCGTTATCTACCTTTCCTTCTTCATTGGTGCAACAGCCCTTGGTGGTCCAAGTCAGTCTGTCTAGTTGAAGATATCAAGACAGAAGTTTCTTTTTATTGCGTATGTCAGGTTCACGTCCAACAGTCATGCTATACCAGTAACTATGGTTTAAAGTGAATTGCGAACCACTAAACATCTATGACTCAGCAGGGATTTTAACCCGAAACCTGTGCCACAGATCACCAGACACTTGGCCATCAGGACACCGTTATCTACCAAGAATCATACAATTTCTCAGGTTAAAACTGTGTATGAATCAAGTAATAAACAGTACTCAAACGCACTGTCTGACTCAGAAATAAAGCCATATCTGACAAGATTTTGAAAGTGTGGCTCGCTAAGTCCACTATTTACACCGAAGAGATTTATTGCACGACTGCAAATCCCAGATAGAATTACTAAGTATCGAAAAATGCAAAAATAGCGATACAATAGAACGTATAAACTTATAAAATATCTTCAAACTTTATTATACTTACCTGAAAATGGATTCCATCTCCTCTCCTAACAGTAAGGGGATTGACTTTATGGCGATATGATTTTTGTACTCCAGGAACTATAAATCTTGAATTATTTCATTTTAAAGTATCTCCCTCTCGGCCTGAAAGGAATTTTTTTTTAATAACAAGGAACAAAAGTTATTGGATGCTTAGTGTGTTCAATGCTCGGTGTTCTTCAATACTCGGTGTAGTGCAATATCTCACGTACGGTCTTATACAAAGATTGATGGTAGGTATATAAATCCATTGAGCTCAGGAATCGGAAGAGAATGCAGAAGTCTTGAGCTGGAAATAATCAATATTTTCCTAACATTTCCACATTTTGCAAATAATAATTTTTGTGTTAACTTTATTTTATTTATTTATTTATTTTTTTTTTTTTTTTTGAAGAGGAAACGTGCTTTATCGTCAGTGAGTGACATTTTATTTTTGGTGAGTTTTATTTTTTTTTTCTTAAATCCAAAACGAATTCACTTGCTGAAGTTCTGAAACAATTTAAAGTATTCGTTTTGCAAGAGTATTTTAAATGCAGCAGCAAAATAATACAGGGACAAAATAATATACTGCTCAAAAAATACGTATTAATTTTATAAAAGATAAATAAGATGCATGAATTGTTAATTTAAATTAATTGTGAAGTTAATTATATGAAAAATATTATTAATGCAAATATTAGATTGATAATATTGATGACATGCTTATTTGATAATTTAAAGTAAATACAGCTACAAAATAATGCAGGAACAAAATAATGTACTGTTCAGAAGATTTTAAAATTGATTCCGAATAATATTATCCCTCCTTTTGAATATTGTGTAGAAGAAAACACAGAAACTCAAATCAGTCGATGTGAGCAGTTTTACACATATTATCCCAACGGTTATCTAACTTTCCTTCTTCATTGATGCAACAGCCCTATCGTGGGTCAAGGTCGTCTGCCTGCGTCGAGACAGGATATGGTTACAATTTTACTGGGTTTTATTATCAACACTATGCCCAACAGTTATACTAGAACGGGACATACGCTTTAAAGTGAATTCCGAACCACTAAACATCCATGATTTCGCAGGGATCGAACCATAAACCCGTGGCTTGGAGCTCCAGACGCTGAGCCATCAGAGTCCCATTATCTACCACGAATCATAATTTTTCGCACGTTAAAACTGTGTAGGAATCAAGTAATAAACCGTACTTAAACGCACTGTCTGACAGAGGAATAAATCCCTCTCTGACAAGATTTTGAAAGTCTGGCTCGCTAAGTCCACGATTTACAAATAAGAGATTTATTACACGACTACAAATCCCAGATAGAATTATTAAGTATCGAAAAATGCAAAATTAGCGATACAATAGAATATATAAACTTATAAAATATCTTCACACTTTATTTTACTTACCTGAAAATCTATTCCATCTCCACTCCTAACAGTAAGGGGATTGATTTTATGTCGATATGTTTTTTGTACTCCAGGAACTATAAATCTTGAATTATTTCATTTTAAAATATCTTTGTCTACCTAAAGGAATTTTTTTAAATAACGGGGAACAAAAGTTATTGGAAGCCCAGTGTCTTCAATGCTTGAGGTCTTCAATACTCGGTGTAGTGCAATATCTCACGTACGGTCTTATACAAAGATTGATGATAGATACATAAATCCATTGAGCTCATGAAGTGGAAGAAATTACCTTTATTTATTTATTTTTTGAAAAAAGAAACGTGCGTTATCATTAGTGAGTGACATTTTGTTTTTGGCGAGTTTTATTTTTTTTTACTTCCGTCCAAAAAGGAATTATCTTTCTGAAGTTGTCAAGCAGTCAAAGTATTCATTTTACTAGCTTATTTTAAATATAATTCATGAGCAAAGTAATGTACTGTTCAGAAAATACGAATTAATTTTTAAAAGGTACATAAGATGTATGAATTGTTGATTCAAAGTAATTATGAAGCTATTCATATGGAATATATTTTGTATGCAAATGAAGTTTGATAATTTCCATGACATTTGTAGTTGATAATTTTGATGGCATGTGTAGTTTATAATTTAAAGTAAATGCGGCTGCAAAATCATAAACTGTTCAGAAAATACAAATTAGTTTTTTAAAAGCTAATCACCCACCAGTTGATGCAAGAAGCTTTATAGATATTATCACAATCGTTATCTACCTCTTCTTCAATGACGCAACACCTCCATGATCCACAACGCCCCGTTGCACAGTCATATGAGACCGGCACCTACCGTTTAAAGGGATTCCGTACCACTAAACATCCAAGACTCTGCAGGAATTCTAACCTGAAACATGTGGCACTGAGCTTCGGACACTTGGGTATCAAGGCTCCGTTATCTACCACGAATTATAAAGTTTCTCATGTTAAAACTGTGTATGATTCTAGTAATAAACAGTACTTAAACGCACTGTCAGACAGAGGAATAAATCCCTCTATGACAAGATTATAAAAGTCTGGCTCGCTAAGTCCACGATTTACACTGAAGAGATTTATTGCACGACTGCAAATTCCAGATAGAATTATTAAGTATCGAAAAATGCAAAAATAGCGATACAATAGAATATATAAACTTATAAAATATCTTCACACTTTATTATACTTACCTGAAAATGGATTCCACATCCTCTCCTAACGGTAAGGGGATTGATTTTATGGCGATGTGATTTTTGTTCCCCAAAAACTATAAATCTTCAATTATTTCATTTTAAAGTATCTCTCTCAGCCTGAAGGAGTTTTTTTTTAATAAAAAGGAACAAATGTTATTGGATACTCAGTGTCTTCAATGCTCGGTGTCGTCAATACTCTGTGTAGTGCAATATCTCACGTACGGTCTTATACAAAGATTGATGGTAGATATATAAATCCATTGTGCCCAGGAAACGAAATAAAATGCAGAAGTTTTGAGGTGGAAATAACCAATATTTTCCTAACATTTCCACAGTTTATCATTTTAGCCGTAAAAATTTTTGTTTTACCTTTATTTTTTTGAAAAAGGAAACGTGCGTTATTATCAGTGAGTGACATTTTGTTTTTGGTGAGTCTTATTTTTTTTTCTTTTGTCCGAAAAGGAATTCTCTTTCTAAAATTGTGAAACTTTTTAAAGTATTCACTTTGAACACTTATTTTAATTGCAGCAGTAAAATAATGTACTGCTAAGAAAATGCGTATTAATTTCTTAAAGTAAATTAAGATGTATGAACTGTTAATTTAAAGTAATTGTAAATTTAACTGTTTGAAATATATTTTTTGAACAAATCAATGTTTGATATTTTTGATGACATGTGTATTTGATAATTTTGAGTAAATGCAGCTGAAAAATAATTCAGGAACAAAATGTAATGTTCAGAAGATTTAAAATTGATTCAGAAAAAATATCCCTCCATTTGAATGCAGTGTAAAAGAAAACACAGAATATTCACACCAGTCGTTGTGGGAAGCTTTACACATATTATCCCAACCGTTATATACCATTTCTTATTCATTGGTACAACAGCACCATGGTGGGTCAAGGCCGTATGTCTGCTGGCAGATTTCGAGACGGGAAATTACGTCAAATACGTCATATTAGAGAGGACCTATCGTTTAAAGTGGATTAAAAACCACTACAAATATCCATGGTACCGTCGATATTCGAACCCGAAACCTGCGGCATCGAGCTCCAGATACTCGGCCATCAGAGCCTAGTTATCTACGACGAATCATAAAGTTTCGCAGGTTGAAACTGTGTATGAATCAAGTAATAAACCGTACTTAAACGCGCTGTCTGACAGAAGAATAAATCCCTTTCTGTCAAGATTATAAAAGTCTGGTTCGCTAAGTCCACGATTTACACCGAATAGATTTATTACATGACTGCAAATCCCCGATAGAATTATTAAGTATCAAAAAATGCAAAAATAGCGATACAATAGAATGTATAAACTTATAATAAAGTGTGAAGACATTTTATACTTACCTGAAAATGGATTCCATCTCCTCTCCTCACAGTAAGGAGATTGATTTTATGGCGATATGATTTTTGTTCTCCAGGAACTATAAATCTTGAATTATTTCATTTTAAAGTATCTCTCTCAGCCTAAAGGAATTTTTTTTAATAACAAGGAACAAAAGTTATTGGAATCCCGGTTGTCTCCAATGCTTGGTGTCTTCAATAGTCTGCGTAGTACAATATATCACGTACGGTCTTATACAAAGATTGATGGTAGATATATAAATCCATTGAGCGGCCAGGAAACGTAAGAAAATGCAGAAGTCTTGAGCTGGAAATAATCTATATTTTCTAACATTTCCACAGTTTATCATTTTACCCGTAATAATTTTTCTTTTAACCTTTTTGCTTTCTTTTTTGAAAAGGAAACGTGCGTTATCATCAGTGAGTGACATTTTGCTTTCGGTGAAATTTATTTTTTTACTTGTGTCCAAAAGGAATTCTCTTTCTGAAGTTGAGAAACAATTAAAGTATTCATTTTGCTAGCTTATTTTAAATGCATCAGCATAATAATGCAGGAACAAAATAATGTACTTTTCAAAAAATAATTATCAATTTTTTAAAAGATAAATAAGATGTATGAATTGTTAATTTAAAGTAATTTGAAAGTTAATTGTATGAAAAAAATTATTTATGCAAATAAAAATTTGAAAACTTTGATGACATGTGCATTTGATAATTTAAAATAAATGCAGCTGCAAAATAATGCAGGGACAAAATGATGTATTGTTCAGAAGATTTTAAAATTGACAAAGAATAAAATTATTCCTCCATATTAATGTTGTGTAGAGGAAAACACAGAAAACTTCCACTAGCCGATGTGAGATGCCTTACACATATTATCCCAAATGTTATCTACGTTTTCTGCTTCATTGGTGCCAGAGCTCCATGGTGGCCAAGGACATAGGCCTGCTGGCTGATTTCCAGACATGAGATGGTTACTTTTTACTGGGTATTATTGATAACCCTACATTCAACAATCGAATTAGTCCGGGACTACGATTTAAAGTGGATTGCCAACCACTACAAACATCCATAGTACAGTCGGGATTTGAACCCATAATCTGTGGCTTCGAAAGTCAGACACTCGGCCATCGTGGTCCCGTTATCTACATGAATCATATAAAGTTCATCATGTTGAAACTGTGTATGAATCGAGTAATAAAACGTAATTAAACGCACAGTCTGACTGAGGAATAAATCCCTCTGTGACAGGATTATAAAAGTCTGGATCGTTAAGTCTACGATTTACACCGAAGGGATTTTTTACACGACTGCGAATCCCAGATAGAATTATTAAGTATCGAAAAATGCAAAAATAGTGATACAATAGAATGTATAAAGTTATAAAATATCTTCACACTTTATTATACTTACCTGAAATTGAATTCCATCTCCTCTCCTAACAGTAAGGGGATTGATTTTATGGCGATATGATGTTTATACTCCAGGAACTATAAATCTTGAATTATTTCACTTTAAAATATCTCTCTCGGCCTAAAGGAATTTTTTTTTAATAACAAAGAACAAAAGTTATTGGATGCTCAGCGTCTTCAATGCTCTGTGTCTTCGATACTCGGTGTAGTACAATATATCACGTACGGTGTTATACAAAGATTGATGGTAGATATATAAATCCATTGAGCCCAGGAAGCGTAAGAAAATGCAGAAGTCTTGAGCTGGAAATAATCAATATTTTCCTAACATTTCCACAGTTTATCATTTTACCCGTAATAATTTTTGTTTTATCTTTTGTTTTTTTTTATTTGAAAAGGAGACGTGCGCTATCATGAGTGAGTGACATTTTGTTTTTGCTGAGTTTTATTTATTTGTTTTTGTTGTGTCCAAAGAGGAATTCTCTTTCTGAAGTTGTGAAACAGTTAAATTTTTCATTTTGCTAACTTATTTTAAATGCAGCAGCAAAATAATGCAGGAACTAAATAATGTACTGTTCAGAAGATCTTAAAATTGATTCAAAATAAAATTATCCCTCTATTTGAATGTCATGTAGACGAAAACACAGAAATCTCACCAGTCATTGAGAAACTTTACACATATTATCCCAACGGTTATCTGCATTTGTTCTTCATTGGTGCAACAGCCCATGGTGGCCAACTCCGTATGCCTGCTGGTACATTTTACTTGCCAATCCTACGTCCAGCAGTTATATTAGACCGGGACCTATAGTTTAAAGTTAATTCCGAACCACAAAACATCCCCGGCATCGCCAGATTCTAACCCGAAACCTGTGGCATGGAGCTACATACACTGAACCATCAGGGCTCCGTTATCTACCACGAATCATAAAGTTAAAACTGTGTATGAGTGGAGTAATAAACCGTACTTAAACGCACCGTCTGACACAGAAATAAATCCCTCTATGACAAGATTATAAAAGACTGGCTCGCTAAGTCCACGATTTACACCGAATAGATTTATTGCACAACTGCAAATCCCAGATAGAATTATTAAGTATCAAAAAATGCAAAAATAGCGATACACTAGAATGTATAAACTTATAAAATATCTTCAGACTTTATTATACTTACCTGAAAATGGATTCCATCTCCTCTCCTAACAGTAAGGGGATTGATTTTATGGCGATATGATTTCTGTACTCCAAGAACTATAAATCTTCAATTATTTCATTTTAAAGTATATCTCTCGGCCTAAAGGAATTTTTTTAATAACAAGGAACAAAAGTTATTGGATACTCTGAGTCTTCAATGCTCGGTGTAGTACAATATCTCACGTACGGTCTTATACAAAGATTGATGGTAGACATATAAATCCATTGAGCCCTGGAAGCGTAAGAAAATGCAGAAGTCTTGAGCTGGAAATAATCAATATTTTGCTAACATTTCCACTGTTTATCATTTTACCCGTAATAATTTTTTTCTTTCTTGAAAAGGAAACGTGCGTTATCATCAGTGAGTGACATTTTTTATTTGCCGAGTTTCATTTTTACTAACATCGAAAAAGGAATTCTCTTGCTGAAGTTGTGAAACAGTTTAAAGTATTCATTTTTCTAAATTATTTTAAATTCATCTCAGGGACAAACTAATATACTGCTCCAGTTAATTGTAAAAGCTAAATAACATATATGAATTTTTAATTTAAAGTATTTGTAAGATTAATTTTATGAAAAATATTTTTTATGCAACTGAAAGTTTGATAATTTTGATAGTATGTGTATTTGATAATTTAAATTTATAATTTAAAGTTAACTAAAATAAAATTAAAAGTTAAGAAGTTAACTAAATCTAATATTATCAGAAATTAAATTTTATTTTGAAATAAATAATTAAATTAAATTAATTATTAAATAAGGATACAATTATTAATTAAATATTCATTTAATTACCTCAATTATTTATAATTTATTTATAGTTATATTTTAAAAGATCCGCTGATGTTTTATTTAATTTATAATTCAGTTTAAAATATTTGCAAGCTAAAAAGTTTTGTTGACATTTTAACGAAGTTTCTAAGGAAAGAACCTTTAATTAAATTTGCGATTAAAGGTTTACAACCTAAAAGGTTGTTTAAAGAAAGGACCTTTATTTAAAGTTGAATATTGATAGAACCATTAATTATAATAAATAATAAATGAATTTAAAACTAATTATTAACATTCGTTGTGGATAATAGATAAAAAAAAATTAAAATATTAGTATTTTTTTTATAAACTCTATATGAATGGGAAGAAAAACGAATATATTTTCTTACATAAATCGGCTACAAAATGGCATATATTTAAATTTAAAAATAATTAAGAAACATTTTGCGTAATGAAACTTTTAATGGTATTTAATAAAACAAATTATTTCTTTCATTTATTCATTCTATCATTTAAATTACTTCATATCAATAACTATGATTTTAATAGAAAATTTTTCTTTGCAATTAATTCATAAAATAAATCAATTTTCATTGGAGAATTAAAATAATATTTATATTATAATTCAACGTTTAAGGGAAATAATGCAACAATTTTAAATGTACTAAAAATGCTAAAATATTGACTTTACATTTACTGAATTTTGAAAAAGTTATTCAATTAATTCTTTCTTTAAATTTTATGGCAAAATGTTTATTTTTTTAATATTTCTCAAAATTTAAAAATATGGAAATTTAGAAATAATCTTGTTTACACATTTTTCATTAAAAAATATCTCTTTAATACTCAGTATAAAAATTGAATATACCTTTCATATGCTTAATATTAATGTATATTTCTTCAATATGAAAGGATTTCTTTAAATGTGCAGTAAACATAAGCCAAAAAAAAAAAAAAACCTCGAAATTAAAATATTTATAAATGTTTATAATAGCTTTATATTTCGAAACTTTTAAAATTTAGAAAAAAACTGAATGATTGAAATTTTATGTATTGCATATTTTATATATTATGCAGTTAAAACTATTATACAACATTGGATGCAAAATGTATAAATAGAATTTAATTTCTCAGAAATTAAATATTACATCATTGGAATTTCATTAAAAGAAAAGTAAACACAATAAATATTATTTTAAATTACTTTGATATATTGTTTAATTTCAAAGTTGGTAAACTTTATTGAATAATTCTATTAAAAATTTACAAAAATTTTTCTTTTAATTTTTGTTTAATTTAATTTCAGAAATGTATGCTGATTATAAAGTTCAATTTATACATATATCAATCTTGTATAATAAAATTCTTAGAATTGAATTTAGCAATCGGGAGAAACTTTCATTAAAAAACTGTCAGTGGTTTGTCATGAAAACTAATAAACAGACCATGCAAAAGACGCTGAATATAAATCTATGAAAAATTGTTTAAAATGTCTACTAAGGGTAATTTATTACTGTAGTATGCTAAAGACATCCTATAAAATGGCTAATACACAAAACAAGTAATGGTTTCAACCTTTATTAGAATTTATTCTATCAAAAATGTTCAAGTGAATGTTGTGCAAGCGCGTATCACAAATCAAGTAGACAACAATTAAAAAAAAAACATGTTATTATGTTGGGCAATGAAATGGGCTTCTATTGAGTAACTGTTCATTTGTAACATTTAAGCCGATAGACAACACATTAAACAACTGATCGTCTAATAATACTACATAAATGTTTTTCTAATGGAATCATTAAATCCTCTATAATGATTCGCACTGGCAGACAGATTCCGTATCTCCTAAAAATAGAATGTTCAGAACATAGTTTCATCTTTTACAATAACAGCCACACCCGGAAGCTGCTTCGAACAGACAACATGCACAAGGTCATATATGCAGTATTGTTTTTTAACAGAATGGGTGGCGATCTGATCACCAACCAAAATATTTTTCCATCAAATGATGATCTATTTAAGAATGCTTTTGCATTCTCCAATAGCAAGCAAAACAAATAATAGTTCCAACATTTACATACGTACATTTAATGTATCGATGTTGTACAAACAAACAAACACTGTTCGAGCAAGTTTAACAACTGTAAGTAGAGGACAAAAGTAATAATAAAACAGCTGTCAGACATATAGTGGACGATAAAACAGATATGTGCAATGTAGCTGCTTTCGTTCGTGTGCAGTGTTTCAAGATAATGGTCAACGGATTAAATATTAGATTGCAATTGATCTTCGATAGTGCTTCAAAAATGTTTGACGTAATCTTTGAAATTGGCTAACGTAGTTGTATCTTCAAGATAAATCACAATCCGTAAATGAATATTAAACTCAGAAGTAACAGAAAAGATTTGTTCAATGTGGTGGCAATAGATTAGTAAACAAACAGTTATACATGGTAATGGTAATAATAGTAACGGTGATACGCTGTAACTAAGTTCAATGCGACATTTATTCTTGGTTTGTAATTTTTAAAAGACATTTCTGCTTACGTCCCATTGTATGATTCCTTGGTGCCATGAAATTCTCCAGATGTTTACTATTGTTTATTTCCCAGATGTTGGGTACTAAAGCAATGAAAATATTTTATATCTACCATTATCAAGCAAGATTTTGCACCATCACATGTGCACGGTCATTCTAACTATTTTTGTTCCAATTCAATGCAACATTTATTCTTGGTTTTTAAAAGTAATTTCTATTTACCTCCCATTATATGATCCGTGATGATCCCCTTGGTCCCATGAAATATTCTAGATGTTTTTTTATTGTTTATTACCCAGGTGCTATTTACTGAAGCAATGATAATTCTTTATATCTACCATTCTCAAGGAAGACTTTACACCATTCACATGTTGTACTGTCATTCTAAGCATTTTTTCCAACATTTCACCGACAAATACCATGTATAATCACTTCTGGTTCTGTGTGATCTGATCATCATACCACATATTTTTTCTTCAAATGATGATCTATTTAAGAATACTTCTGAATTCTTTAATAGTAATAATCTGCTATCGGTTCAATACGAAATTTATTCTTGGCTTGTAGTGTTTAAAGGAAATTTCTGCTTATGCTCCATTATATGATTCCTTGGTCCCATGAAATGCTTCAGATATTTATTATTGTTTATTTCCCAGATGCTATTTACTAAAGCAATGATAATTCTTTATATCCACTTATCTCGAGCAAGATTTTTCACCATCACATGTTGCATGATCGTTTTGAGCATTTTTGTTCCACTATTTCACCAGTGAATACTGTGTATAATCAATTGTTTATTTACTATTCTATTGACACAATGTTGACCAAATAATTTTTGTTACTTCTGATTTTAATGGTCATTTACGGGTTGTGATTTATCGTGGAGATGCAACTACTTTAACCAAATTCAAAGATTATGTCAAACATTTTTGAACCACTATAGAAAATCAATTGCAATTAATTACTTAATGCGTTGATCATTACCTTGAAATGTTGCTCATGAAAGATAGCAACTACGTTGCGCATATCAGTTTTATCATGTTGTATATGCCTAACAGCTGGTTTATTGTTACATTTGCTCTCTATTCACAGTTGTTAAACTTGCTCGAACATTGTTTATTTGTACTATATCGATATATTAAATGAACGTATGTAAATGTAGCAACTATTATTTGTTTAGCTTGCTTGTCATTTTGTTGATTGTTTTGCACGTATTCAGCAAAATATCGCCCCACAATTGGTGAGTTAAAATATTTTTTCGTTGTTTTTTATTATCACGTTGTGTACAAAATGTGATTGCTAATTTTCGCTAGCCTGTTTCTGCTGTAGCAATGTTTTCAATCAACACTGTACTTTTTTTTATGATAACTTCAGTTATTGATCTATGTTTGATGCTGTTTTTTCCTAAGAAAATTTATGAAAGGTTAAATAGGGTATGAAATGTTAACATAAACTTTTAGCCATATATTTATTAAAAAATATTTTATGCCAGTTTAAGCTTAGGAGTATATATTTGTGAAACAAGCCATTCAAATTAAATGTTAATATAAACACTTTAAGCTTTCGAAATCTGATGATATTGGAACTGAAATATTCCTTTTTCTATGCATGTAATTGGTTATTTCTCAATACGCATTTTCTAAAGAATCATATTAAAATTTTTGAACATAGGGTACCATGTTGAAATAAATCCAATGACTTTGAAATATATTTCCTAATATGCATATTTATTAAAATTTTCATTTTTTTTAGAAAAATAAAAGTGAATATTAGGAAATATTAGTGATATATATATATATATATAGATATATATATATATATATATATAGACTGTATACGATGATAAGATTAAAGAGGTTGACAGATAAGAGGTTTTAAATATACAGTGATTATATTTAAAAATAATGCTAATCCAATTTGCCGATAATTTATCTGCATTAAATCTGTAAATGCTTTTTAATTTTGTAATTTTATTTTATTTATGATTCAGGAATATTTTATTTAGATTTAATAATGTATTATGAATTGCTCAACGAATTATTTTATAAATTTAAATAATGAAAATCTGATTAATTTAATATTAAACTTTTCAGTCTTCAACTTATTAATGGAATTTAATCTTTTTTATATACAGAAGTAAATTAAATTTTCTCTTGGTCTTTTTTTAAACATTAGTATATTTATTAGCTAAATTCATTGTTTAGACTCATTGAAATTGATTTTTTTTATTTCTAAAATGTCTTTTTATCAATAGTTTTTTTTTAATATTTAGTTCTTTAGTTGTTTTGTGGTGTATTCACTTTAAACAGTTTAAGGAATTGTTTTCATCGTCTTTGAAATACGCTTTAGAATTGGAATTCAATCCTACTGCAAAATCCACAAATTATTTCCCTTATTCCACGGATAAATCATTTGATTTCTGATTGCTCAAAGCATTAGGTAAGACCTTGAAATCTCTGCTCAAAACTAGATTTTTAAAGCGCTAGCGTTTTCTTTCAGCAGTCCGCATATCTACTCGAACGAAAGTTTGTTATAGCCTTGAAGAATGCGGTTCATAAAGCGGACTTGCATTCTTCATTAACAGAGAGCTTTCGTGCAAGCGTGTCGCGCACATGCATATTAAATCTTTGAAATGCACGGTGCACTATTGTTGTTTATGGCTGAATTTTCGTGTTAAATACATACAGGACCAGGAAAAATATTTGTAGGAAATTTAATGAAATTTTATTCATGGGATTTTTAATCTATTGGTGTAAAAAAAAAAATGTAACTATAATTCAAATTTTTTCATTATATTATACAATAAGAATGTTTAATTTTATTTTGTTAGAGAACTTATAAGATCATTTAAAAAGCAAAAAAAATAATAATAATTATAATAATGGTAATAATAATAATTTAAAACCTTGGTGACTTGATGATAACTTGTCATTGTATACAAGGCCAATAAAAATAGAAGTGTATAATTAAATATTCTTCATGAAATAATCATTTTAATGTTGTTGTTCTATTGCAGCTGGCAATACAGAGACAGTTAATCTTTATACAATAAGAAAGAGTTGCACGCTGTTAATCATTTAGCACTGCTAGAGGACACGTGTAGCTTGAGTATATGCTACGGACGCGAGCAACGTTCTACGATCATATTAGACCAGAACCTACGATTTAAAGTGGATTCTGAACCACTACAAACATCCATGACACCGCCGGAATTCGAACCCGAAACCTGTCGTACCGAATGTCAGAGTGCTAGCCACTAGGCCCCTTAATTTAATAATAATCCAAATTTTCCTTGTTAACGATGTTATCAAGAATTTTGAGTTTTATTTTAAAAAAAATATTAAAATAACTTCAAAATAAAATTATTTCTTAACTGTTTATTTATTTTTAGATCCAAAATACTAATTACAAACGTCTTATAATGTTGTAATATTTTGAATTGTTATAATCCAAATTTTATTTGGAATATAATAATTATATAATTTTGATAATTAATATTGATAATTTTTCAATATAATAATGATATTGATAATTTTTCAATATAATAATGATATTGATAATTTTTCAATATAATAATGATACTGATAAATTTTAAATATAATAATAATTGATAATATAACATAATAATAATATTGATAATCTTTGAATGTAATAATATAATAATTCTTATTTGCTAAATCAAATTTTATTTGGAATGTTTGAAATAAATAAATATATTTCAGAATGATTTTTAAGAAGTTATAGTTACCATTTATAATAACCAATATTTCTGAACATTTGCCAATACAGCTGTTTGCAAAATTATATTGTGTTTTAGATTTCTGAAATTATCTAATACATAATTAAGTGCTTATTTAGATTAATATCTGATTTTAATCAATTAAAAAACGTTGAAACTATAAATTTGAAATACTTGCATAAACCAATAAAATTACTAAATAAAAAAAAAGTATTTTTTTTTTAAATTACAACGTTTAACTGTGGGAATTTTTATTTTAAATGATATTAAAAAAATCACAAATTTATGTCTTAATTTTTATCTTATATCACTTGGTTGGGTCGATAGCAACATTTTAGACCAAGTCCATGAATCCGTGTGGTCTCATGGTAGGAGGGAGGGGGGCAGTTTCTGTTTTTTGATGGAGCACCCGTAGGTAGGAGTTTGACTTTGTCTTAAAATTTTAAAGATGCCAATTATTTTTTACCCAAAATTATTTATCTTTTATGTGCGTGCTATCCCATATATATATATATATATATTTTACTTTAAAATGTAAAAAAAATTGCAGTTACTATTGAGAATAATAAAATAATTTTAAATAATGTATTTGAATTTTAAAATTCATAATCCATATGTAGATTTTTTCTAAACATAACGAATGAGATTATTTTGTCCACTGCAAAATAAGGTAAAATGGTTAAAATATGCATGATTGAAAATAAATTTTTATTATTAAATGAACAATAATATGCGTAGAAAATACATAATAAACTTTAAAAAAATGAAAAACTATGATCTATGTGATACTTGACTATTTTAAAACTATGATAGTTTTGATTCTTAACTAGTATGATCATACTTAAATACTATGATCGGATTTGTGAAACGAAATTCCTTAAAAATATAATAAATTCGTTATATCTGGTATGGCAAATTCTGAAAATTAAATATATAATACATTACATGCAATCTTATGTAGGATTTTTACTGTGTAGATCTAACAGCTTTATTAATTTGATACGATATTAGAAATATTGTATTAACTAATTAAACATATTAAAATATATAAAATCACATTTAATAGAGGGCGCCAGATAAACTTAAAAAATGAATGAAAATTATTTATAAAATAATTTCTGCAATATAGTGAAAAAAAAGTAGGAATTGACTTATATTTTTAAAAATGTAAGTTGAAATTTTTTTCATATTACTTGTTTTTCAATCTTGTCATTTTTAAAAATAAAACAACAATAAAAAGTACTTTTTTTACACATTTTTTGTAAAAACATTCACTATTTTTGCATTTATCTGCATCAAAGATTTATAAACAAATTTAAGTATAATATGTTTTAATCGAAATTATGCTACTTTACCATGATATGCAATTCTTATAGTTTTTCGTGAAAAAGGTCTGTAGCCTTTCAATGAAGAGACGATATACTGATATAAAATTTAAAATATCAATGCAAATAATATATAAATTCATAATTTATAAATATATATTTAAAGTAATTTTTCTATGCAATTTGCCAAACTGTAATTTGCACTTCTTAGCATTATTTTTTCTTAATAACATTTATCATAAATAAAATGTTTTCATTTTATGAAGCCCGACAACATAGGGTTATATTTACTAGTATATAAAGAAAAGAATAAGAAGAAAAAATATAAAGAAATACTGAAATTCCTACCTATTACTTGGTATTAAATAACAAATAAACAAATTTGAGGGTAAATAAAAAAAAATAAAAAAATATAACTGCCTTTGATGCATTTGTTGCAAAACATATTCGTCGTTAAGTATATTTAATTTCTTAATAAAATTTTATAAGTTTATTATATTTACTCTACTTGAAATTCATTCGTAAATATATATTTTAAATTAAAATGTGAGCATAAAATATGTTTGCTTTAGTTAAATATATATTAGTCTGTCTTTATTGTAACAAAAAAGTTTTCTTTTTTTTCAAAATCCAAATAAAAATATAAAACAATATTCAGACTGTAAATCAATTTATTTAATATCTCCATTTATATTTTAAATATTAGTTTATCATACAAAAGCCTTTTATCAATTTACTAAAAAAAGATTTTTTTTTTATTATTCATCCCTGATGGTAATTATATTCAGTTTTCACCACAAAAAAAATATTATAAACAGTCAGCCATCTATTCGCTTATGCAACATACGCTAGCTCATTACGGAACGAAGCTGCAAAAAAAGCTGCCTACATATTATTTTTTTTTGTAAGTCTTTTAAATACTTCTTATCTTTTAATTTACTCCCTGCTATACTCAAGAAAATGTCTGGAGTCTTGGATTAAAAGAAACAGGGCGAGTTAATTTCACTTTTTTTACCGTTATCGAGCGATATTTTTAGCGTAGGGTCCTAAATGACAGTCGAGGTAGCTTATAGAAATTAGCTTACTGGTCATTAAATTCGAGAAAGAGAGAGACCATGTCTTATTTGTAATTATTTTCCTTTTGTGAGAATTTTTTTAAAGAAAGGTAAGAAAAAATTCCTGCTGATGATGTGTTTTTTTACAAGAGCGTTATTGTTGAATTTTGTCTACGAGCGGGTATGTCATAAGCAGTAAATAAAATGCAGCTTGATCGTTAATTCAAGTATGATTATTTTTGATTTTGTATGTTACTGCCTATTCGTTCATTTAGTACAAAAATTTTTTTTTCATGTTGCATTTGATAATAATGTTGGTAAACATATTTACATTATTATAAGGTACAGAAGTTGTAGCTCATTAAGGCTGTACTTAAATAGACAAAGCAAATTAACAAAAATATGAATATTTTATTGCTGATAGTTAAAAGTATTATTATTTTTTTATTTTGTTTATTACTGCACATTCCTTCATTTAGTGCACAAAAAAAAATAGTTTTTTTTTCCACGTTGCAGTTGATATTAATGCTGGTAAACATATTTACCATTATTATCAGAAATAGAAGATGTAGCTCATTTAGGTTGAACTTAAATAGACATAGAAAATTAACAAAAATATGAATATTTTATTGCTTATAGTTAATTCAAGTATGATTATTTTTGATTTTGTCTATTACCACCCATTAGCTTTTTTCGCGCACAAAAAAAAACTATTTTTTTCATGTTGTGGTTGGTACTAATGATGGTAAACATATTTATTATTATCATCAAGAACAGAAGTTGTAGCTCATTAATACTGTACTTAAAAAGACAAGGAAAAATTAACGATATGAATATTTTATTGCTGATAGTTAATTCAAGT
>BPLQ01012846.1:293431-357503 GCA_021605075.1 Caerostris darwini | reverse complement strand
TACAAACTAGCACATTACTTGAATATTGATTAATAGAAAATTTTTTTATAAAAATTACTCACAAAGTTTGGATGTTGTGCAGCGAGTTAAAAGTTCCATTAGCAAGAGATTGGATGTTATTATCGTACAGAGATCTGAAAAAAAAAATTAAATTCTTGAATCTGTAAATATACCGAAACCATACAGCAAAAGTTAAAAAAGATTGAAATATTAAACAGATACTCACAAGAGATTCAGATTGTGAAGATCACCAAACGTGTCTTTTCTAAGACATGATATCTTGTTTGCATTCAGAAGCCTGAAAAAGAAAAGAGAGTTAGAATCAAAGAAATTTTTTTCTATTTGTAATTTATTTTTTTTTTGTTCAAATTCATTCAAATCTAAATATTTACTTATAAAGAGAGAAAAAAATTGATATTCACTAAATATAGACAGTTTCATCATCTTTGAAATAGTTAAATGCACTTGATTTTTTTCATGAATATATTTCATATACTTAAGCATCAAAAATGCATAAAATGAATTAATTTATGTAAATAGGATATATAAAACTATTACACAACTTAAGTGGGTATGCCCAGGAGTCTAAAATTGCAAGTCATAAAACGCTAAAGTAATTATAATGCATATTAGAGAAAGAAAAAATAAACTAAGTACATGGTACTTATTTTGATGTTACTTGTATATTGATGAATGGCAAAAAGAGATATGGAAAAGTGAAAACTGATGAGTATTATAAATTTGGTTACTGGATTGGGAAGCAGCATCAAGTCGCGAGCAAGAGTGAATAAATAATAATTAAAATGTGTGAAGTCAACAGGGGGAATTTTTTTTATTAGCGCGGTTAGCCACCCCTGGGCTAAAGCAATCAATCATTATAGGCAATTGGCCGCTAGATGGCCTAACAGGCTAGTCCATTATATTATCCTTTTGTAACATTTAACTTAACCCTTCACCACGCCCCCATACGAAGGGTTACGTGGTTTCATCAAGTTCAAAAGGTGTGGGAGGTAAACAAATTATTATCTAACATTATTACAACAATCACGTGCACACAATATGAAATACTGAGTAAAAAAACAAAGCATAATATAAACAGGAACTATCACAAACATAAATCGAGAATGAGATAGTAAACTTTAACCCTAAAATGGAAACCATTAACAGTAGTAATCACGAAATGTTTCAAAACACAGATCTAATTAACGTCTTAGAGAGGTGAAACATTTCACATTTCAAGGTTAATAGTTTCTTAGAATGATTAGTAGTTCATTTTGATCCGCAGATAACATCAAGTTAGCAAGTTTCTATCTCTTTCCGGTGACTGGCCCACCGATTACAATGCGGGAATCATGTCTATAGACCTCTTCATCAAATTTAATGAATATACAGTTCTTAAATTAAATTTGTTAGGGAAACGAAAATATTGAATGACAATTATAACAGAGAATCTCTTTCGAATTTTAGTTGGAATTTTCCAAATTTTCACCAACGTTACGCGTAAATATGAACAGCTAGCTCTGAAAATGCTATTGGAAAAAAAATCTTTACTCACATACTTCTTTGAATTACCCCGTCAACCTCTTCAGAAGAGATTGACGGGGTTAACCACCTAAAAGATGTCAACAACTCTACTAACTGGCCGTATTTAGCAATTTCTAATAAATTTAAATATCGGAGAAATATTTTGTTGATGGCTTATATACTTATCTTAACTACTTTTCTGGCAAAAGGCCAAACAATATGCCCAATATTCAGTTCATTCATCGCTCAATAGTTTAATTCTGTATGTTGTTGTTTTCAAATTTCAGGCATTTTGACATGTGGTTATCTGCCACTAGAATGGCAGATATGCAACAGATTCCTAGTTACCCATGGTGCACTACAGGAGGCCCTTTATATAGACCTCACATTGCACCGCTCAAATTTTGACCGAACACCCCCAAGGGCGGTATGTAAGTGATTCTCATTTTAACATGAAATCCTTCAGAGAGTACAAGACAGAAATGTAGCGGATTCAACGTTCCCTGGGTTGTATCAGAAGAAAGGGAGGAGTGGTACACCAAATTCATATTTCGCCACAAAAATTTAAATGAAATTATCCAAGGATGACCTAAGGATCTACATGTTCCTCTCCTCCTCCCCAAGTTCAGGGACTTGATGACTGAGTGGATAGCGCTCTGGCACTTGATACCACAGGTTTTGGGTTCGAGTCCCGGCGGCAGTGCCATGAATGTTTCTAGTGGTTCAAAATCCACTTTAAACTGTAAGTCCCGGTCTGTTTAGGCAAAGTGTGCACAAGACGATCGTAAAGCAACAAACCAAACCAAATCTCCTCAAGTCCAACGAAAGGAAATTCCGATTCATGAATTTATTATGTATACCTCTATCATAGACACGAGAATTAGATATCGTTCATCGAGTATCGAACAAGTCTTCCTTAATTCCAATACGCTATCCTGCAAACTTTTTCTTATAAATCGTGTCAAAAAACACATTAACTTTTATTAATAACAATAATATAAGGCACGATGTTTATTATTCACTGCTAATAGACAGAATCCCACACACCCAATCCACAATCAACCGCAGAGCGATACTAATTAACAACCCACTCAACGATCTGTGGTCAACGTTCCCTCCCCATTTCAAAAACCAAAACCCCGAATCGGCAACGCCAACCACGCACTAAACGAAGTGCAATTACTTTAATGCTGTCCACGGGAGTTATTACAGCCACTATCATCACTGCGCCTCATTCATAAAGAATGGAATCTTGAATTTAACGCGCGCTCGAGCGAGAAATATTGGCGAAGCAGGGTGGTGGGGGTAGGGCTGGGGGCTCGGAGTGGAGAATTATTAAGTTAAGAGTCCCCACATCAAGGTAATAAAGAGGCAAGCCTAATTATATTGTGCCTAACTTTTGGGTTCAAGCCAACGAACCATATTTTAGGTGGCAATTACTTTATTAAGTATCTTATCTGGGGCGGCAATAAAATGTTTTCGTTGCTTTTGCAAAGCAGGTGAGACTCGTTAGAATGCAAGAGGTAGGGTTATTTATTGTTGCGCGGGTGATAAGGGAAGTAGTTATGGTGTTTTTGTGTAAATAGCTTCGTTAATAAATAAGACCAAGATTATTTTATGGCATTAAAGTTTGGATGTTTAGGTTGCGTTATGTGTTTATCATGTAATTTTTTGTTGTTGTTGTAAACAAGTGGGTCTCGTGTTTGTTTCACTAACAAGTAACTGAAGCATAAAATAAACATTAAACTTTCGCAAAAAAATTAACCAGGTTAAATTCTGTTTAATTTCCTTAGTATTTTTATTGAAAATGTTCAGACATCTGGGATAGTAAAAACTAGTTAATATGAAATCTTTCTCATAAGTTTCATGGAGATAAATTCTTAGACAATGCGAATCACTTGATCTTAAGAGCATTTTATATTGATTCATTAGTAAATTCAGTGTTATCCAGACAACACCAAAGATGGTTTTAACCCTATACCCCAAAAAACGAAAGGGTAAGATATGCCTTCTCGGAGATATTTCTAAAGATAGTTGGCTGACATTTGTGTTGAACATAAGAATAATCAGAATAAAAAGCATGCATCCATTCCTAGGGTAGAGAAGCAAATTGATAAAATTAACGTCTATCTGCTATTTTAGGGGATCTAGTTAAATTAAACAGAAATGTACTCATGACCGGTTCATTCGAAACATTGTAACCCAACTAATTTCCTAAACGGTTAAATTATTGTGCTGCATTAATATAAAATTATTAAAAGTGTTATAAGTGATATATGTTATAAAATTATTAAAAGTGTTATAATTATTGTAAAGTGTAAATTCTATTGTCTTTATTTCAAATATTAATTCAAATTTACATTAATTCAAAAAAGGATAAAAATCATTCTTCTTTATGAAATTAAACATAGTTATTTAACATTTTTTTTAATTTTGTCTTAATGATTTTGTGGTTTATATTATTTTTATTATAATTACTTTAGAATCAATAAGGTAAGAAAAATATATAAACTGATTAAATGATATAGAACTCGTTGTGCCCGACTCGCTTAGTGGCAACGCGCGCCGCTGATGATCATTAGGGCTCAGGTACAATCCGCTGGGGGCTTTGCTGTAGACATCGTTTCAAAAAACGAGGAAACTCGATGGCCTTTGGCATGTTTAGCATCTTGCCTCGTGTGTCGGACTACCTGGTGGAATTTTCTGGGTTTTCTACCATACGATATGCAAATGTGGAGTAGTTCCCACTAAAAGTCGTCTCGGTAGACACTGCCTTCCTGCTTTAACGACACGAAGCCTAGTGAGACTTCTACCTACGGGTGCTTCATCACAACAGAAGCTGTGCCTCTTTCCCTCCATCCATGAGTAGATATTTATAGCATGGACCGTGACCTACAGTTTAATGCAGATTCCCAACTACAAACAAACATCCATGCCACCTCCAGGATTCGAACCTCATGACCTCTTCATTCGAAACATTGTAACCCAACTAATATCCTAAACGGTTAAATTATTGGGCTGCATTGGTGCCAAACGCCAGGGCGCTACCCAGTTGGTAATCAGATCGCCAATTCATCGAATAAGGCAGGGACGAAAAAGTTTAAAGAACAGTAACTAACCCATTTTCATTTAAAAGAAATTTTAATTTTTTTATTGACTTTAACAGAAACAATAAATGTATTTTAATAAAAAAGAAAATAATACTGGATATGCATTTTATTATTCGAATATATTTTATTTCTTTCAAATGTCAACTGCAAATATATTAAAGAATAAATTATTCCTACTTTGCATTTCATTTCCAAATCCACAAATTTTAAATCAGAATATCTGATTAAAGTACTGCCACCGTCTCACCCAAGAAGCACCTTACATCTCAACCCAGAACGAGTCAGAAGCAAACACAACACTCGCCAATCGCTTAAAACCATCCATCCGAAACGAAATTCACTTTCCAAATATCTCTTAGAGACGTCTTCGAAGAGTCAACAACGCCAAATCTCGGAAAATACTCTCGAGTTTGGATTTCTCGAGGAAAACACATCTCGTCAAAAGGAATTAATTTCAAAAGTTATTAATGAAGCTCCTTTTCTGTTTGATGTCGGAAAGCGAGAGCTCCGAGTTAAATGTCACGCTTTATTTGGTTTCCGAAAGTGAAATTTTTAAGTTTTCTATCTGGAGTTTTGGATTAAGATGCGGTGAATAGATGATAGAATGTCGAAACGGAGGCGATCTATGAATACATTATCAATACCGGTGAATGTTTATTAGTTGAAATAATAATGAAGTAGATTTTGCACGTTTATTTTCTGATAATTGGGTTTATTTTAAGATAAGATAAACGTGGTTAAAGGTGTAAATTGGGGGAAATATTTATTTCAGAGAATTGTTTAAATTTTACAGGAGATTGAATTAAAAACACTTCTTGTCAACAAATCTTTTAACATATTTTATGTAAAAGATTTTTTTATTTAACGAACATTGTGACAAACTAAAAATAAATAATTTTTAGTGCCTTATATCATGTAAGTTTGTGTTGAATTTACTATACTTAATTTGTAGTGTTAATATGTAAAACTTGATGAAGCGAGAAAAAAAAAAAAAAAAAAAAAAATAAAAAAAGTAAAAAATAATACCCGGGGCTTGATGGTCGAGTGATTAGCTCTCTGGCTATCTGTGCCACAGGTTTCGGGTCATGTTTATAGTGGTTCGGAATCCACTTTAAACCGTAGGTCTAGGTCTAATATGACTCAGGGCAATATGATTGAATGATATGATAACTGTAGGATAATATAACTGATAATCCTACATGTAAAAATAAGACATGTCATGTTTCGGTATCTGCAATTAGGCAAACCGGAAACAAACCACCATGGGACTATTGCGCAATTGCTGATTTGAATTCTCGCTCTGTGGTAATTTTTTGCACATTTTAGATTAATTAGACTTTGACCTAAAGTTGAATATGGATTCCGAACCACTAAAAAACATCTGCCGCCAGGATTCGAACATGAAACCGGTGGTAATAAAGGCCAGAATGCTGCAATTGGTCATCAGGTCGCCTTTGATTTAACGAATAAGCCATCAACAAAAATTTTTAAAGAAAATTTTCAAAGGTTAGTAACTATCACACGTTTTTTTTCTAAAAGCAGTTTTAATTTTTTATTGACTTTAAGAGAAAAAATGATTTTTTAATGAAAACGAAAATAATATTGTATAATAATATTATAACCATTTTATTATTCCAATATATATTATTT
Organism: Caerostris darwini; assembly: GCA_021605075.1. Classification (NCBI taxonomy): domain Eukaryota; kingdom Metazoa; phylum Arthropoda; class Arachnida; order Araneae; family Araneidae; genus Caerostris; species Caerostris darwini. The sequence goes on along the minus strand of BPLQ01012846.1, from coordinate 351,219 downwards.
CTGTCAAATGTCAACTACAAATAACGTAAAGAATAAATTAATCCTACTCTACAATTCATTTCCAAATCAAGAAATTTTAAATCAGAATATCTGATTAAAATACTGGCGTCGTCTCACCAAAGAAGTACCTTACATCTCAATCCATAACGAGTCGAAAGCAAACACAACACTCGCCAATGGCTTAAAACCATCCAATATTCATCCATTCGAAACGAAATCCGCTTTCCACATATCTCGTGGAGACGTCTTCAAAGAGTCAACAACGCCAAATCTCGGAAAATACTCTCGAGTTTGGATTTCTCGAGGAAAACACGTCTCGTCAAAAGGAATTCATTTCAAGAGTTATTAATGAAGCTGCTTTTCTGTTTGATGTCGGAAAACGAGAGCCCAGAGTTAAATGTCACGCTTTATTTGGTTTCCGAAAGTGAAATATTTAAAATTTTCTATCTCGAGTTTTAGATTAAGACACCGTGTATAAATAGATGATAAAGTGTTGAAATTGTCGGTTTAGAATTCGTTGAAACGGAGGTGATCTATGAATACATTATCAATACCGGTGAATGTTTATTATTTGAAATCATAATGAAGTAGATTTTGCACGTTTATTTTCTGATAAGTGGGTTTATTTTGAGAAAAGATAAATCTGGTTAAAGGTGGAAATTTGCGGGGGAAATATTAATCTCAGAGAATTGTTTAAATTAAACAGGTTTTAAAACTTTAATATATTTTATGGAAAAGATTTTATTTTTATTTAACCAGGTTATTTTTATTTACCATAAATCGTGATATAATATATATTTATTTACAGTGCCTATATCAAATAAGTTTGTGTTGAATTTACTATACTTAATTTTTAGAGTTAATGTGTAGAAATCTTTAAGATGAAGTGAAAATAAAAAATGGGAAATTGTTCTAAATAGGAATAATACTCGGGGCTTGATGGCCGAGTGATTAGCTCTCTGGAGATCTGTGGCACAGGTTTCGGGTCATGTTTATAGTGGTTTGCAATCCACTTTAAACCGTAGATCCCGGTATATTATGACTGTAGCGCTATATGATTGAAAGATGATATAATGACTGTAGGATAATATGGCTGACAACCCTACACGTAAAAATAAGACATCTCATATTTCGGAATCTACAATTAGGCAAACCGGCCTTGGTCCACCATGGGATTTTTGTGCCATTAATGATTTGGTATGTCGCTTTACGATCTTTTTTTGCACATTTTACGATTAATAGACCGGAACCTACGGTTGAACATTTATTTCGAAATACTAACACACATCCATGCCACCGCTAGGATTCGAACCTGAAGTCTGTGGTAATAAAGACCATAGTGCTAGCCAATTGGCCATCAGGCCGCCTTTGGTTTAACGACTAAGCTAGAAACAAAAAATTTAAAGGAAAGGTTAAATAAATAGTAACTATCACATGTTTTTTTAAAATAGTTTTTAATTTTTTTTATTGATTTTAACAGAAACAATAATATTTTTAATGAAAAAGGAAATAATATTGAGTATGCAATTTATTATTGGGATATATATTGCTTCTTTCAAATGCGAGCTACAAATAACGCAAAGAATAAATTAATCCTACTCTTCTATTCATTTCCAAATCAAGAAATTCTAAATCCGAATATCCGATTAAAACACTGGCGCCGTCTCACCAAAGAAGCACCTTACATCTCAACCCAGAACGAGTCAAATTCATACACAACACTCACTTAAAACCATCCAATATTCATGCATCCGAAACGAAATCCGACTTTCCACATATCTCGTGGAGACGTCTTCAAAGAGTCAACAACGGAAAATCTCGGAAAATATTCTCGAGTTTGGATTTCTCGAATAAAACACATCTCGTCAAAAGGAATTAATTTTTAAAGTTATTAATGAAGCTGCTCTTCTGTTTGATGTCGGAAAGCGAGAGCCCCAAGAGTTAAATGTCACGCTTTATTTGGTTTCCGAAAGTGAAAATTTTGAATTTTCTATCTGGAGTTTTAGATTAAGACGCCGCGAATAGATGATAGAATGTTGGAATTGTCGGTTTAGAATTCGTCGAAACGGAGGCGATCTATGAATATGGTATCAATACCGGGAATGTTTATTATTTGAAATCATAATGAAGTAGATTTTGCACGTTTATTTTCTGAGAATTGGGATTATTTTGGGATAAGATAAGTCTGGTTTAAGGAGTAAATTGGAGGGAAGTATTTATCTAAGAGAATAGTTTAAATTTTATAGAAGTTTTAAATTAAACTGTTCTAGTAAATAAAACTTTTAACATATTTTGTGGAAAAGATTATAAATTTAACAAACATTGTGATAAAATATATATTTATTTTTAGTGCCTATATCAAGTAAGTTTGTGTTGAATCTACTATATTTAATTTGTAGAAATAATGTGTAGAAACTTTTAAGATGAAATGAAAAAATAAAAAAATGGGAAATTTTTCTAACTAGGAATAATACTCGAGGCTTGATGGCCTAGTGATTAGTTCTCGGGTGATCTGTACCATAGGTTTCGGGTCATGTTTATGATATTTCGGAATCCACTTTAAAACGTAGGTCCCGGTCTAATATAACAATATGATTGAATGATGGTATGATAACTGTAAGATAATATGACTGGAAACACTACACGTAAAAATAAGACATTTCATATTTTGATATCTGCAATTAGGCAAACCGGCCTTGGCTCACCATTGGACTAGTGCGCCATTGATAATTTAGTTTGTCACTCTACGGTAATTTTTTGTACATTTTAGGTTTAATAGATCAGGACCTACAATTGAATATGGATTCCGAACCACTTACAAATATCCATGCCACCGCTAGGAATCGAACCTGAAGCCTTTGATAATAAAGTACAGAAAGCTAGACAATTGGTCATTAGACCGCTTTTGATTTTACGAATAAGAGAAGACGACAAATTTTTAAAGAAAAGTTTTCAGGGAATAATAACTATCACACGTTTCTTCTAAAAGTAATTATTATTGACTTTAACAGAAACAATATATTTGTTTTTCACGGAAAAGAAAATAATATTGAATATGCATTTTATTATTGAAATATATATTGTTTCTTTCAAATGTCAATTGGAAATACCGTAAAGAATAAATTAATCCTACTCTGCTTTTCATTTCCAAATCAAGAAATTTTAAAATCAGAATATCTGATTAAAATACTGGCGCCGTCTCACCAAAGAAGCACCTTACATCTCAACCGAGTCCAAAGCAAACACAACATTCGCCAATCGCTTAAACCCACCCAATATTCATGCGACCGAAATGAAACTCGCTTTCCAGATATCTCGGCGAGACGTCTTCAAAGAGTCAACAACGCCAAATCTCGGAAAATATTCTCGAGTTTGGATTTCTCGAGGAAAACACGTCTCGTCAAAAGGAATTCATTTCAAAAGTTATTAATGAAGATGCTTTTCTGTTTGATGTCGGAAAACGAGAGCCCAGAGTTAAATGTCACGCTTTATTTGGTTTCCGAAAGTGAAATATTTAAAATTTTCTATCTCGAGTTTTAGATTAAGACGAGATGAATAAATAGATGATAGAATGTTGAAAATGTCGGTTTAGAATTCGTTGAAATGGAGGTGATCTATGAATACATTATCAATACCGGTGAATGTTTATTATTTGAAATAATAATGAAGTAGATTTTGCACGTTTATTTTCTGATAATTGGGGTTTTTTGGGGGTAAAGATAAACGTGGTGAAAGGTGTAAATTGGTGGAAAATATTTAAATCAAAGAATTGTTTAAATTTTAGAGGTGATTTAAAAAAACACTTGTTGTAAATATAACTTTCAACATATTTTATAGAAAATATTGTTGTTATTTAACATACATCGTGCATCGTCGTCATCAAATATTATATATATATATATATATATATATATATATATACATATAATGTATTTTTTATCCTATTTGGTAGACAGCTACATCTAGATCAAGTCTATAAATGAGTGTACTCATGGAAGAAGGGAAGGGGCAGCTTCTGTTGCAATGGAGAAACCGTGGGTATAAGTCTACCTTGGCTCTATACGGCTAAAGAAGGAGGACAATGTCTTCCGAGACGACATTTAGTGGGAACTAAATGGCATTTGCGTATCGTATGGTAGAAAAACCAGAAAACTTCCAACAGGTACTCAGACTAACGAGGCAAGATGCTGAACATCACAAATACCATTGAATCTCCTCATTTTTTGAAATACTGTCTACAAACTGCTACCAGCGGATTGAATCTCAACTCTAGTGCTTATCAGCAGCGCACGTTGCCACTTAGGCACGAGTCGGGCAATAAATTTTTATCTAAAGATTTATTAACATGAAACAGCAGTAAATTAAAAGAAAGTTACTTATTAAATGGATTTTCTAGGAGGTTAAACAAGAAAAAAAAATTCCTTTTGATTTCTTAAAATTAGAAAAAATTATATTCCAAAAATATTAAATTTCCTTTTTATTTTTGGAATATATATTGCTTCTTTCAAAGGCCAACTGCAAATAAAGTAAAGAATAAATTAATTGTACTCTACTTTCCATTTCCAAATCAAGAAATTTTAAATCAGAATATCATTAAAATACTGGTGCCGTCTCACCAAAGAAGCCCTTTACATCTCAACCGAGTCCAAAGCAAACACAACATTCGCCAATCGCTTAAACCCACCCAATATTCATCCGTCCGAAATGAAACTCGCTTTCCAGATATCTCGGCGAGACGTCTTCAAAGAGTCAACAACGCCAAATCTCGGAAAATATTCTCTAGTTTGGATTTCTCGAGGAAAACACGTCTCGTCAAAAGGAATTAATTTCAAAAGTTATTAATGAAGCTGCTTTTCTGTTTGATGTCGGAAAACGAGAGCCCAGAGTTAAATATCACGCTTTATTTGGTTTGCGAAAGTGAAATATTTAAAATTTTCTATCTCGAGTTTTAGATTAAGACGAGATGAATAAATAGATGATAGAATGTTGAAAATGTCGGTTTAGAATTCGTTGAAATGGAGGTGATCTATGAATACATTATCAATACCGGTGAATGTTTATTATTTGAAATAGTAATGAAGTAGATTTTGCAGGTTTGTTTTCGGGTAATTGGGTTTATTTTGAGATAAGATAAGCATGGTGAAAAGAGTAAATTGGGGGGAAATATTTATGTCGGGGAATTGCTAAATTTTACAGGAGATTAAAAAAAACTGTTCTAGTCAATAAAACTTTTAAAATATTTTATGGAAAATATTGTTTTTATTTAACAAACATCGTGCATCGTCATCATAAAGATATATATATATATATATGTATACTCATGTTTTGAATATTCCAACACCATGAAGGACTTACGCGAGTGAGCTGAAATTTTCAGGAAATGCAAATTAGCGTATGATATGCAAATGATTAGAATTTCAAATCCGTAGCGCATGCGTATGCTGAGAAGCGCCCTCTGAACGGCGGATGGATCCGAATAAATAGACGGCTGTAGCGAGGCGTGTATGGTTATCGGTGGTTATCTGCTAGTGGTAAACGTTAGCTCAATCGTTACTTATGCCTCTTCGACGAAAGAGAGCGAGATTTGAACAACTTACAGAGTTTGAACGGGGGAGAATCATCGGCCTTCGTGAAGCTGGATTGTCTTATCGTGCAGTAGCCGCTCGTGTGCAGCGTAACAACAGCACAGTGATGCGTCTTTGGAAGCAGTGGACGGATGAGTGTCGGACAACTCGGAAATCCGGGAGTGGACCCCGAAATGTGACGTCAGCTCGCGATGATAGACACCTGGTTCGCATGGCGCTGACGGACCGCACAGCTTCCTGTAGACAATTGGCAGCTCAGTGGTCAATAGCTACAGGTGTTTCATTGCGTGCTTCATCAATTCGTAGACGTCTGCTGCAGCGTGGACTGCGCGCAAGGACTCCTTTATACAGGATCCCTCTCACGCTAAACCATCGCCGCCTGCGGCTACAATGGGCCTCTCAGCATAGAGACTAGGGTGCTGATTGGCAGCATGTCGTGTTTTCTGACGAATCCCGCTTTAATTTGTGGTACCATGATGGCCGCATTCGTGTCAGACGCTATGCCGGTGAACGCCACACCTTCCGGAGTGCATTATCGAACGCCACAGTGGACGAACACTCGGAGTTATGGTCTGGGGTGCCATAGCATATCATGGACGATCTCAATTGCTAAGAATTGTGGGTAATCTGAACAGCAACCGGTACATCAGTGAAGTTCTACAGCCCCAAGCTGTTCCCTTCCTTCAAAGCTTGCCAGGCGCTGTATTTCAACAGGACAATGGCCGCCCTCATATAGCTAGGACTGTTCAATCCTTCTTTGCAACGCGGCATGTACAGCTTCTTCCTTGGCCTGCGTATTCCCCGGATATGTCGCCGATTGAACATGTGTGGCATTTCGTTGGTCGACGTCGCGCTCGTGATCCTCGTCCTGTTGCTTCAGCAGACGAACTTTGGGTGCGCATACAAACAATATGGAATGCTCTTCCTCAGGCAGACATTCAAAATTTGTTTGACTCCATGCTACGTCGTGTAGCAGCACTTATTGCGGCGCGTGGTGGCTACACAAAATACTGATTCGGATCTCTTGTTATTGTTTGTTTGCTTGCTTTGAACATTTAATCATTTATTTGTACCACTATTACTCAACTGTGTATTATATTTCATTCAATTATGACGATTCCTTCATGGCGTTGCAATTTTCACAAACATGAGTTTATATATATATATATATATATACATATATATAATTCTTTTTTTTTTATTCTACTTGGTAGACAGCAACATCTAGACCAAGTCCATGATAGTAGTCCATCCAAGTAGATAATTTATTAGATTTTTTATAGCAAATTCAGCGTTACTCAGGAAAAAATTTGGAAATCGGCTTTACTACATCCATGTTGTGAAACCATAATTTGGAGCAAATCTGGATTTGGTGGGGGGGGAGGATAGTTGCCGAAAAAAATTGTGCCGGCAATGTCTGCCCTTCGTCACTCATCGGTGGATTGATAAAAGATATAATATATGTAAAAAGGTTTACACGAGTCAAGTCACGAGTTTAGGTCACGATTAGTAAGAATATAAGCAGAAATATATAAAGAGTATTAAATATTCTTCGTGTGTTTTGGAACACGTTTGATGTTTTTTTGTCTTCTTATCCCACTTAGTAGACAGCAACAACTGGACCAAGTCCATGAATCCGTGTACTCACAGAAGAAGAGAAGGAGGGGGAGAGCTTCTGTTGTGATGGAACACTCGTAGGTAGAAGTCTAACTTGACTCCGTGTGGCTGAAGAAGGACGCCAGTGTCTTCAGAAAGGACTTTTAGGGGCAACTACCCCGCATTTGTGTATCTTACAATTGAAAACCCGGAAAACCCCACCAGGTAGTCCGACTCAAGAGGCAAAATGCTGAACATCACAAACGCCAGTGAATCTCCACATTTTTTGAAACAGTGCTTATAACAAAGCCGCCATTGGATTGAACTTCCTCTCTAATGCTCACCAGCGGTGCACGTTGCCACTGATCCACGAGTCAGGCTAAAAGATATATTTATTTATTTTATATCAAGTAAATTTGTGTTATACGCATTATATCAGATAATTATCCACTATGCATAATTTGTAGAGTTAATGTAAATCTTTAGAAATTTTCAAGATGAAGCGAAAATAGAAAAAATATGAAATTTTTGTTACTAGGAATAATATCCGTGCTTGATGGTGAATGATTAGCACTCTGTCTTGTCTGATTGATTTATTACCAGATCATATAGTCAGAAAATATACTTACAGCAATTGCAATGATGAAAGTCCCTTGAATATTCCATTCGATAAGTCCGTTATTTTATTTCCGTACAGAACCCTGAAATTAATAATTGAAAAATCCTACTCTATAATTATGCCACAATTTTAAATTTAAACATTTACATAAAGGACAAGTAATACCGTAAACTTAAATGATGGATTTAGATTCATTTTAAGAATTTCAATATTTAAAGGATTTAATTAAAGAGGAAAAATTATTATTTTTAAGAAGAGATTGTGCAAAACATGATTTTTAAATAAAATAAACTTCATACTTACAGCGAAGTTAGAGTTTTTAATCCGCTAAAAGCATCGCCTGCTATTTTAGAAATTTCGTTGTTGCTTAGATCTCTGAAAATAAAGAAAAATTGTAATTAAAATATTGTACTGTTTTGGAATTAATGAAAGGTATAAGAAAACTTGGAAAAATTATTTCATTTTAAATCAAATAAAAACAATGATTCCATATGGAAAGTGATCAATAAACCACGCAATGGTTTTGAACTACATTCATAGTCATCTATATATGTATGCACATAGTCAATTCAATATATATACAATGTATATACAAGAAATATGCAATGAGGTATAGCAAGAATCTAATAAACAGTTCAGAATATTGTTGAATATAAACAAATTCAAATTCAATAGTCAGTTCAATATATAAACAGATATATTCAATGCCTATATGAGAAATATGCAATGAGGTGTAGAATCTAATACATAATTCAGAAGATTATAAAGACATAAATTGTTATTGACAACTCATAAAAGTTCATTGCAGATACAAAAGTAAAAAATAGATGAAGAAACTGAATGATATTGATGTTGCTAATAAGTAATAGTGTAATCCTAATGTATTTCAAATCACATTGTTAAATAATTTCTGCATTTTATTCATAGACTTTTCACCCGTTTTCCATCGTCTTATGCTGTTGGAATTTTTGTTCACTACGCAATATAATTCAATTGTTTCAATTTTTTTCTTTAATAATAAGTACTGTTGAACAAACTGACGGAAACAAATATATTTTTAAAACATTTAATTGGTTTTTAAATTGTTCAATATGTATAATAATAGGAACATAGATCTTTGATTTATAATCATTTAAAGAAATCGATTTAAAAAATAATAACATATCAATGATACATTTAAGAATTTTCCAGCAAATAAAACATCATAAAAAAGGAACAGGAACATTTTTACTTTATATGAAAAATCTCTCATATGGCGTGTTAAGAAAATGTTTCTAATTCCCCCCCCCCCCATCCACATTTTGTTTCCACTGTATAACAATACAGTTTTCTTGTTCCGAAGCATATTCCTCTGTTGATAATGTTTGTAGAAAACATATGGAACTCTCAGAGTTTACCATAAGCTATCCTCAAAAGAAAAACATCAATTTCCTTCTAAAAACTGTCTCATTTATGATATATCAATCTTTTACCATAATGGACTAACAATTGGTCTAATGCAAGACCAATACATTTATCACTGAAAAATCTCACACAATAATATAATTGATATTATTAGTTTATAAAAATAATGAAACATCTATCATACATTTAAGTATTTTCCATCAACCAAAACATGGCAAGAAATGAACAAGATCAACATTTTTATTTTATAGTGTTTAGAAAATGTTTCTGGTACCCCCCTCCCCAAAGTTTGTTTCCACTGTGTAACAAGACAGTTTTCTTATTCCAAAGCACATTCCTCTGTTGATAATCTTTGTAGAAAACATGTGGACCCTCAGAATTTACCATAAACTATCCTCAAAAGAAAACATCAATTCCCTTCTAAAAGCTGTCTCATTTATGACATATCAATCTTCCCCAATAATGGACTAACAGTTGGTCTAACGTACGACCAATACATTTATCACTAAAAAATCCCAGTAAAACAACAACATCAGGGCACAAAAACAACAGTACCTCTTCAAAAAAAACAAGCAACAACTGTCAAGCAAGTTTTTAATTCATACACCTAGCAAAGAGACAGAGACGCGGGACAGTAAATTTCTCAAGCCAGACACGTAGGAAGAACTTCTCCCCCACCGTGTCCTCAAGAGACCACATAAACGAGGCACAGAAGAGAATCCATCATCGTGTTCGAGAACTGGTGCAGGAGAAGATCTCTGGAAACGGAATATGCCACCCAAACTGCTGCCTCCCCCAAATCATACGTCACACGTCAAAGTGAAGGGAGCTCTTCAAGAATTACAAAATGCTGGGAATGGAAGGTGCACTGAGGTTTTATGTGCTCCGTGGGACGCTAGTTACGACTGTAAAGTATGGGGTGTTGGAGGAACCGGCACACTTCAAGTCGGATACTTTGACAAAAACCGTTTGCCTCCTTGAGGAATGATGATTGCTTCTGGAGCCCCAATGAGGGGAACACCTGCAATTTTTGGTGAAGAGAAAGTTTTCTATTTGCGTAAAAGTGTGCAGAAGCTATTAATACCATACTGACAGAGAAAAGTCTGAGTTACAATAATTACTTTAAAGCTGGTGATTTTAACAATGCTGCGCAAAAGCGTATTGTCTATTGCATACTTCAATAAAAAAGCTTATTTATTATTTTAGGATGCGTTATATACTTGTAAAAAGTTATCGTTGGTGCCTGGTGGAACATCAAATGGAAAAATATAACTTCTGAGGTTGGAAGCCACCCCCTCCCCCTTTATACTCATCTATAAAAATTAGATAGATGGACCTTTATTTAATGCGTCAATACTCGGTTTGGATTGTTGCTCTACGGTCATCGTTATACATTTAGCATTTGCTACACTTAAAATCGAATACTTTGGCAGAGTTCGTTTAGTTCCTTGAAAAATGATTTGATTATTAAACCCTACACCCCAATTTTGGGGAAAATAATATTTTTTAAATATGTAAAGCTATACACAAGTTATTAATACTATGCATTTGTTTAAAGAACGATTTTGACTTACAATTTTTTTTTTTTTTTTTTTTCACTACTCGCTTTTATATGTCATGTTCTCGAAGTTTTGTTTGCTACTTTACAATGGGACCATCACTTTGGTTAATCAAAACTTTGTTCATAATGTCATTAAAATTTGAAACTTTCAAGAACAGGAAGTGAAAAATTTGCATTTTCACCATAATTTTTTGAAAAACACCTGGGCCAAACTTTTTAACGTAGTTATATAAGGCAAAACACGAATCGAGTTTCAATATAAATAAGTAATTTAAGATAACTATCCATTGCATTGATCAATATAGTCTGAAATTTACTTTGTATGGCTTTTAGTTATTATATTGTAAGGGCTAACTGATTACAGTAGCGATTCTAAATCTGTAACAAATGAAAAATTATCTCTATACAGAAATGCAGCAAGAATCCTGAAAATGCCACATAATTTGTCATTTGAGTCATTGAGTCATTTGTCACCACCTTAATGTTTTGAAAAAACATTATACATTACAAAATGTTAGGTGTAAGTATCATTTGGATAATTTTAGGGTAATTAGACGAGGACCTAATGTGGATTCCGCATCACTGACCAACATCCCTGCCACCTCCAGAATTCGAACCTGAAACCTGTGAAACCAAAGGTCAGAGTGCTAGCCAATTGGCCATCAGGCCGAGTATCAGAGCAATAAATATAGCTATGTTTTGTACTTTGCAGCACATCATGCAAAGTGAAGCCTTTTCTCTTAAAGAAACCTCATTAAATTAAATTACCTTTGGGTAGCTGTATCGCATAATGAAAAACAATTAAGAAAAGATGAGAAAATATTTTGGCAAACATCTATATATTTGTATATTACAAAGGAAAAACCATTTATCACAAGTAATTATTCAAACTTGCCAATTTATTCCTCCAGATTTACTCCATTTCAGTAATTGTTTTATTCTGTTGTTTAACATCCCCCCCTCTTATTTCAGTAAATTATTGGAGCACTAGTTCTGTCTTGTAATCTACTGATAAATGTCATTGTTGAAAGAATAATAGCCTCAGATATAAAAAATCGTGTACCACCCAAAATAATTTTCAACCATAACATCGTAAAGTTCTGTGATTCACGAGAATAAGTGGAATGCCTTTTCAGTATGAAGGTGTGAATACTTAAGATAGGGAATTTTCCATAAATGCACCTTCGGAATGTTCGTTTGGGTGGAGATGATAGAACAAAGGTTCAAGGGGCAATTGTAAAACACCTGCGAACTGTCAATGTCTTTTGTTGGAGGGGGTGGGAAAAGATGATAATTTGAGTTAGGCTGGCATTAAAATATACGCATGTCACTAAAAATTGTTTAAAAAATAAAATCTTGAATCATTAGTGTATCATTAAATAAATAATTAATTATAATAATAATATTAAATATACAACAGAACATTCGAAAAAAGATCAGGTTTAATGAAAACATTCTATTACAAGGTCGCTTTTATAATATATTGAAAAGTTTTAATTTGTTCTTTCTGTTAAGTTAATAGAGCTCTGCCACTCGTTGCCCCACGTTCCGGGTTCGAGTCTCGGCGTAGCTATGAATGCTTGTTAGTGGTTCGGAATCCACTTTAAGCCTGGTCCTGGTTTTTTTGGTCCCTGTCTAATATGATTAGGCTGACAATCCTATCCCGTAAAAAAAAAAAAAAAACATCTCATATTTCTGAAACTGCCAGTAGGTAGAAGGCATTGGCCCACCATGTGGCTGTTGCGCCATTGAAGAAGAATATATTATTTATAAATCAAACATATTTCATTGTCTACTTCACATATGGACATGTTAAATATGGAGATATATTCTTAGTATTTCAAGATTTTGGAGGATATGCGTATCCTCAGATGCCTTTAGGCCATTAGTTCCAAATATAATACGAGAACATTGATCCTCGAAGTAGTGTTCTCTTTAATAAAGTGAACAATTTTATCAGGTTTATGTAATAATGCCCATAAGTACATTGCTAAAAAGACTAATTAAAAATCTTTCATTATTTACAATAGATACTTATAATTCAAATTTTACACATAATAAATTGTATGTAATCTAAATTGTATGCATATAATAAATTGTACGTATTTTAACTTCCGAATATCTGCAAAAAAATAGAATTAATGCAAACTTAATTTTATAATTAAATATTAACACACACACACACACACACATATATATATATATATATATATATATATATACTATAAAATTACCTTAAAGTTAAAACAGTTCAAAATAATGGTAAATCTTTAATTAAACTAGAATTTATTTTCTAACAAGTCTCCAAGAAGAAAAAAATATATTTTCTACGAAAATTTAAGAGAAACGAAACTTACATTCTCTTGAGTCTTTTGAAGGATGCAAAAGCCTTCGGAGGAATTTCACGGATCTGGTTTTGTTCCAAACGTCTGAGAAAGATAAAAAAAGAACGGATTCAACGCATGTTATAACATGCATTAAAAATCCATCACTTTGCTTCATAAAATAGACTTCAAAAATTGATGAAAGTTTAGTAATTATTAGAAAGAATTAAAAAATGATACAAGCATATTTCGATGGTAGACAAACAAGCTATAAAAATAAGCCTCATTTTTAATTTATTAGTTGAGAAACTCGTGTCTAATAACTGATGTGCTTTTTAATTTGATATTAATTACAAACTAACTTTTAATTGGCAGGTGTTCAACAGAGTATTATTTAAGACAGTAAAAAAGGTATATATATATTTTTTTAATGTAAACGGGTTTAAAAAGTAAAAATATATTAATTTAATAACATTGGATATCTTGATGTTATTAAATTAAGAAAAAAGTTATAATAATAAATCTCTAATAATAATAATGCTAAAAAATAATTATTTTATAATATTTATTAAAAAATAAAAATATAAAAATAATAATAAATACATTTAATAAATAAAATTTTTTAGATATAAGCCAGTATCCACTACATAAAAAAATATTAATATACAAAGTGATATAAATTTTATCTAAAAAGTAATTAGTTGAGTTTTCATTCTTAGTTATGAAGACAATCTGTAAAAATATTAGTTTTTATTCTGATTGCATTTAGAAATTTTCTTTAACTGTGGTTACTTAGCAATAATTCTTACAATATTGGCTACATAAAAACTATGTTACAAGTGACAATTACCCACTTTTATCATTATCTCTTATATTTATTGTTAAATGTCGTAGATACTAGATTAAAAATTATAGCTTTCGCTCTGTCTGAAATGATGATTTGTCGAGCCTTCATACTTAGATATAAAGACAGCATAAAAAAATACTTTAGTTTGTTTCAATTTTATCAATTCAAATATTTGAAAAAGAAATACAGCTGGTTTTAGAAATCTCATTTAATTATGCTTACTAAACCATGATTCTTCAGATAGTAGCCACATAAAAACCATGTACCAAGTAACAATTACCAACTCTTATCATTATCTATTATATTTACTAAACGCCGTAGGTACTAAATTAAAACAATATTTTTTTTTGTACTATTACGGTGATTAGTCGAGACAGTCTAAAAAAGATATTAATCAGTCTCAATGTTATCAATACAAATATTTGGAAAAGAAATACAGTTGTTTTTAGAAATGTCATTATATATGCTTGTTAAACCTTAATTCTTCAGATAAAAACCATGTACCAGAGAACAATTACTCACTGTTATCATTATTTGTAGTATTTATTAAATGTCATAGGTACTAGATTAAAAACTATTATAATTTTTGTAATGTCTGAAATGGAAATTAGACGGATCTTCATGTTTAGATATAAAGACAATCTAAGAAAAAGATATTAGCTTGCTTCAATCTAATCAATACAAGTATTTGGAAAAGAAATACAATCGTTTTTAGAAATCTCATTTAATTATGCTTGCTAAACCTTAATTCTTGAGATAGTAACCACATGAAAACCATGTACCAAGAGTACCAATTACCAACCCTTATCATTATCTGCTGTATTTATTAAATGCAGTAGATACTAGATTAGTCAAGTCATACTTACATAAAGACAGTCTAAAAAAAGATATTTGTTATTCTCAATGTTATCAATTCCAATATTTGAAAAAGAAATACAGTTGTTTTCAAAAATCTCATTTAATAATGCTTGCTAAACCTCAATACTTCAGATAGTAGCCACATAAAAATCATGTACCAAAAGTACCAATTACCAACCCTTATCATTAACTGTTATATTTATTAAATGCCGTAGGTACTAGATTAAAAATTATAGTTTTTGCACTCTCTGATATGGAGATTAGTCGAGTCTCCATATTTAGATATAAAGACAGTAATCATTATCTGCTACATTTATTAATTGCTGTAGGTACTAATTCTCAAACAGATGATAAAATAATCTAAAAATTTGTCAGTATTTCCATTTTTATCAATCTGGATATTCGATAAAAACTATGTTTGTCGAAATTTTCTACAATTTCGTTCACTGAGTCCTAATTCTTAAAAATAAGGACCATGCACACATAGATTTTTATCGCGCTTCCTAAATACCGTGAGAATGCTTCCCCAGTGGGAAATAAAGAAGATATTAAAAGGGGGGAATCAGGTAGGAATGTTTTATTGCATAACTGGGGAAATGCGATACGTACAGCTCGGTGGCGGTATCTGGAATGTGATCGGGTATCCGGCTGAGTCCCTTATCTCTGCAGTCGACGACCCCGTCGTAGCAGGAGCAGGGGTGGGGGCACATGGGCTCGCGGGAACACCCCGCTGGACGCTCTTCCTCCGCCCCTGCAACAAAAAGAATCAGTTTGGAATGCATGAATCAACGATGGAAAGATAGAAAATTGCTAGAAGTGCTAACTTACAAAACTAGAAAATTTTGTACTTCATAACATTGTTAGTACATATTTCATTTTAAAAATAAAAGTCATAGAGGAAATGCAATTAAAGTAATAAGTACTAATTGATAGGAAGTATTTTTTTTTTTTTTTTTTTTTGGAAATATAAAACTATTATATATATGGGTTCTGATTGCAGAGTGACTAGCGCTCTGGCACTCAGTACCACAGGTATAGGGTTCGAGTCCCGGCGGTGCCATGGATGTTTATAGTGGTTTGACATCCACTTTAAACAATAGATCCCGGTCTAATACAGCTGTTGAGCGTATGGCTGACAACTCTACCACGTAAAAGAAAACATCTCTAGTCTCAAAATTTGCCAATAGGCAGACGGCCTTGGCCCACCATGGGCCTGTTGCGTCATTGATGACGATGACGATGTTATATCATATATATGATATATATGACGATGATATATATATATATATATATATATATATATATACTTGCCTATGAATAGCGAGAATACCAAAAAATTAAAATATATTTTTACGTTGTCGCTAATCCTCAGTGTCATGCAGTGCGGGATGGACATCCCATAAGTAATCTACTCATGGATGGAGGGAAAGGGGGCAGCTTCTGTTGTGATGGAGCACCAGAAGGTAGACGTCTGACTTGGCTCCGTGTTGCTGAAGAAGGAGGGCAATGCCTACCAGGAGGACTTTTAGTGGTACTACCATGTATTTCGTATGGGGAAGAAAACCCGGAAACTTCCACCTGGTAGTCCGACTCACGAGGCAAGATGCTCAACTTCACAAACGTCAACGAGTCTTCTTGATTTTGAAACAGTGTCTATAACAAAGCCGCCAGCGGATTGAACCTCTCAGCCACAATGATCACTAGCAGCGTCCGGTGCCACGAGTCGGGCTATATATTTTTACCTCAAGATTTATTAACAAAATGAAACATCTGAAACCGAAAAGAAGGTTACTTATTAAATGGATTTTCAAGTGTATTAAACAGAAAAAAGTTTCTTTTGGTTTCTTAAAATTGAAAAAATTTATGTTCCGAACAAAAGATAAAAAAAAAAAAAAAAAAAAAAAACCCTGTAAAATCAGAATTTTTTTGGGGGTAAATCGGAAGTATAAGAAAGTGTGAAAAATGTTTTTGTGACAAATTACCATTCTTTGCGTCTCATTCACAATATCATGTTGTTAATATTAACACTAGATGAATCATTTAAAAATTAGTTAATTAATTATAATTAACTAATTAACGGTATTAATTCTTATCAATGCGGTTGATTTTGTCATATTACAACAAATACATAGTTCGAGGCATAAATATATTTAGGAAAAATACCAGCTGCATTACAATTGAAAAATAAAATTATATCTAAGAAAGAAACATAAGCCTTAGCAATCTTAAAATCGCAAGTTATAAATTTGAATGGTTGAATTATTTTACTTGCTCGAATTTTGAAAGTGTCAAAAAAAAAAAAAAAAATTTTTTTTTAATGTTATGAGAATATTTCTAATTTAATCCCCTTAAAAGATAACAAAACGAACAAAAGAGTAAAAACATAAGTTACTTATATATTGAAAAGTATGTTATAGAATTAGTTTCACTCATTATTTTTAATTAAAGTTCTTTATCTATTTTTAGCTTAAGTTGCTTTTCTTTCTTTTTTTTATTTAGTTTGCTTCAGAAACCCTGAAACCAGTTATTAGATTTTTTTTATATTTAATTTATGATTTTAACTCTTTTATTTCAAAGATTATTTCAGCAACAGTTAAAATGAAATTCCAATTGAATTAAAATGTAGCCATTTCGATTTTCTTTTCTCGCAGATGTGACTTTTTAAAGAGATGAATGCTATTTTATTTTTAGCAACATATAAAAAAAATCATGAGAAGATGAAGTAATATTTCATTTTATTTGTATCTTAAGCGAACAGAATTCGCTAAAAGTCCCAATTTTTGGAATTCAATTGATTCTGTCACGTTCATCACGAAAAGTGAATAAAAATAAGCTGAATTTAATAAAGAAATAATTGAATGAATGCACTATACACAGTGGCTTAAATAAAGCTGTCTATAAATAGAAAATTGTATTTAATTAATTGCCATAATTATGCTTAATTTATTGATATAACAATGTAATTTTAAAAAATTCCTAAAAGCATTTGTAATGGAAATGGTTCTTAATAAATTTATGTCGTTTTATATACAATATTTTTTTTTTCTGCAATGTAACCTTTTTTAAGATTGGAGAAAAATTATTTCTCAAACACGTAAAGGAATTTCACGGCAAATGTAATGATTAATTAATTACAACAATTATGTTTAATTTATAGATATAATGATTACAAATTTCTAAAAGCAGTTGTAATGGAAATCGTTCTTAATAAACTTATGACATCTTTTATGCAAAAGCATATTTTTTCATACAATTTAAGCTTTTCAATATTTGTGATGTTAAATTATTTTTAAAAGAAACTTCCTGGGAAATGCAACGTTTTGTTTTTATCCTTATTAAAAACTCGCCAAAGACGCCAATTTTCACAGCCAAATTGATCTCGCCGCGTTCTCCACGCGGAATATGGACAGAAATAAAAAGCGAAATCCAACAAACGGGGGCAAATGCAAGAATAGATTTAATTAATTGCCATAATTATGCTTAATTTATAGATATAATGATATTTCACTACAAATTTCTAAAAGCAATTGGAAATCGTTCTTAATAAATTTGAGATGTCTTTTATATAAAAGCATATTTTTTCTACAATTTAACATTTTTAATAGTTGTGAAAAATTATTTTTTAAATAACATGTAAAAAAATTTCACGGGAAACGCAACGTTTTGTTTTATCTTTATTAAAAATTCGCCAAAAACGACGCCAATTTTCACAGCCAAATTGATCTCGTCACGTTCGCCACACGAAATGTGTCGGAGGGAGGGAAATTATCTAAATTAATTAAATCTATTCTTACAAACAATAACAGTTTTAATTAATTGCCATAATTATGCTTAAGCTATAGATATAACAATGTTCCATTACAAATTTCTAAAAGTAATTGTAATGGAAATCGTTCTTAATAAACTTATGACATCTTTTGTACAAAAACATATTTTTTTTCTACAATTTAACTTTCTTAATATTAGTGAAAAATTATTTTTGAAACACGTAAAGAAACTTCAAGGGGAAAAGTAAATTTTCGTTTTTATTTTTCTTAAAAACTCTTCAAAGACGCCAATTTTCGCAGCCAAATTGATCTCGTCACGTTCTCCACACAGAATGTGGAGAGAAATAATAAGCGAAATCCAACAAAAGGGGGCAAATGCAAGAATAGATTTAATTAATTGCCGTAATTATGATTAATTTTTGGATATAATGATGTTTCATTACAATTTTCTAAAAGCAGTTGTAATGGAAATCGTTCTTAATAAATATATGACGTCTTTTATACAAAAACATCATTTTTTTTTTCTACAATTTAAGCTTTCCAATATTTGTGAAATTAAATTATTTTTCAAATAACACTTAAAGAAATTTCACACTTAAAGAAATTCATTTCAATTACAGTAACCTTGTGTTTTGTCTTCATTAAAAACTCGCCAAAGACGCCAATTTTCACAGCCAAATTGTACTCGTCATTAATTATAATAAAATTATTACTAGTCAAGATATTTTTTTTCTACAATTTAAGATTTTCAATATTTGTTAAGTTAAATTATTGTTCAAATAACACTTAAAGAAATTTCATGGGAAGTCTAACGTTTTGTTTATTTCTTTATTATAAACTCGCCAAAGACGCCACTTTTCACAGCCAAATTGATCTCGTCATTAATTGTAATAAAATTATTACTAGTTAAGATATTTTTTTCTACAATTTAAGCATTTTAATATTTGTTAAGTTAAATTATTTTTTAAACAACATGTAAAGAAATTTCACGGGAAATGTAATGCTTTATTTTATCTTTATTAAAAACTCGCCAAAGACGCCAATTTTCGCAGCCAAATTCATCTCGTCACGTTCTCCACACGGAATGTGGAGAGAAATAATAATAATAAGAGTAATAATAAGGACAAATGCAAGAATAAATTTAATTAATTGCCATAATTATGCTGGATATAATGATGTTCCACTACAAATTTCTGAAAGTAGTTGTAATGGAAATCGTTCTTAATAAATTTATGTTGTTTTTTATGCAAAAAAATATTTGTTTTCTAAAATTTACGCTTTTTAAGAGTTGCGAAAAATTATTTTTCGAACAAAAATGATTTTGATAACGACAACAACACGTAAAAATATTTCACTGTAACTGTAACGTTTTGTTTTCATCTTTATTAAAAACTCGCCAAAGACGCCAATTTTCGCAGCCAAAATTGATCTCGTCACGTTCTTCGCACGGAATGTGGAGAGAAATAATAAGCGAACTCCAACAAAAGGGGGCAAATGCAAGAATAGAAAGAGAAAGCGGGGAAAAAAATAAAGAAAAGAATAGAAAAAGCTATTGGGATGATAGAAAGTAACTAACAAGGTTAGTTGTGCGGATCCCAGAAAGCCAAATGCAATCTCTAATGGTGTTCTTTTGTACACGGTAGATTTCGCTCAAGAAACATTGGCGATAAGTCAAAGACATGGATCTGCAGTCTTGTTCGAGTTGCCCTTTCTTATCATTTTTCTTCTATTCTGTTTGTTTTTTTTTTTTAACATGTTCTTCGAGAGATTTTCAAAAAAAATTCTTGTTGATGTTTTATTTTCCGTTTTTATTCAGCATAAGATTTTAAAGTGTGGTTTATGAAAAGTATAATTTCAGCTGTCATTGTTTCTTAATTATGCTAATTTAAATATAAAAAATGAGTAATGTTTTTGTTTGAGATGATAGTAAACTGAAAAAACGCAGAAAGTTTTTCGATAAGAACTTTTAAATTACTTAAAATGGCGGCGAATGAACAGAATGATTTGTTTTGTTGCAAAACTAGTTATTCCAATTTTTCAATCAATCTTTTTTTTTTGTCGTATATTTCATTGAAGAAAAACCGTTAAGGAAAGATTTTATGAGTAACTCGTTTAGTTTATTTATCCTTTTAACTTTTTTCTTCCTTCATTTTTTTTTATTTCATCATTTTCTAAAGAAGTTTAATGCAAAATTCTAATTCATAATTTAAGTTTAATTATTGAAGTATTTTTTAAGCCCGACTCGTGGCTCAGTGGTAACGTGCGCCTCTGGTGAGGTTGGTTAAGGCTGTGGTTCAGTCCGATGGTGGCATTGTTATAGACACTGTTTCAAAACACGAGGAGGATCGATGGCATTTGCCATCTTCGTTAGTTAATCTACCTGGTGAGAGTTTTCCGGATTTTCTCCTATACGATACGCAAATTCGGAAGAGTCCTCCCCCTCTGAAAGTCCTCCAGGAAGGCCTGCTCTCCTTTTTTAGCGACACGAAGCCAAATCAGACTTCTACGTACGGGTTTTCCGTCTCAATAGAAGCTGTCCCCTTTCCCACCGTCCACAAGTAAATTACTCTGGGTGTACATGGGTTTTTGTGATGTTCAGCATCTTGTTTCGTGAGTCAGACTATCTGGTGGGAGTTTTCCGGGTTTTTTCTTAAAGTTCTTCCGGAAAGCACTGTTCTCCTTCCTCACGATACGGAGCCGAGACAGACTTTTACCTACGGTTGTTCCATCAAAACAGAAGCTTTCCATGAGTAGACTACTCATAGAATGTCCGTTCTGTGCTGACGGACACTGAGAGTCCGAAGTAACAAGTTTTTTTTTAAGTATTAGGAAGGCTATTATATTTTTAATGCAATGTTAAAATATAAAAAAATGATTACATTTTCCTTATATAAAAAAAAAAAAATTTTAAATTTCCTAAGCAAATGTTTGCCACTATTTCGAAACTAAATTCCAAACTTTTAAATTGTATTTACTACCAAATTATGTCAATTTGCGTTGAAAAATATTAATTTAAATAACGAAAATAATAGTTATGAATACAATGAATGATAATATACATTACAATTTATTTAATTGAATATCTTTAATGAAATATGTAAATGAGCGAAAAAGTAGTAGAAGAAAATCTTCCTAACTATTTTTACTACACAAGTATTTAACGATTTCTATAGATCCCTACGTATAATAAATGAATTAATTTAATTTTAATGTATTCGAAATTTACAGAAATATTGATAAATAATGCCCCTCTTAAATATTTTTGATATTTCACACAAAATTAATAAACATAATCAATCACTTTCATTTTTGACAATATACCTTTATTACTGATATTATTTTATGTAATTACAAAAATTTTACGAAATAAATTACGAAAATTTTCAAAAATATTGATAAACAATACTTCAAAATAAACAATTATTTTGATAATTCACAAAAAATTCATAAATCTAATCAAACACTTACAATTTTTGATAGTATAATATCATTACTGATATTGTTTTATGTTAAACTACTACAAAGAGTTTTTGTTTGAGATGCGTGTTTCATATGCACACACACGTATTTCATATGTAAAACACAAACAATAAATATGTTTAAACATGTTGAGGACATTTGTCAAGATCCTAGTCTTATAAATCTGGGTAGCTGCCAACAGCTCTTCTTTTTCTTTAAGGTACAACCTTTGCTGTAAAAAAAGAAATCCGTGAATCTTTCGACAACGTAATTTAAAACCTTGTCGAGATGATAAGGCCAGCATCTAATCTGTCAGCGCCATCTTTTAAACTTTCACATCAAGCGCATGTACAGGCTTTTGACACATACAGATAAATCTTGCAGATTCGCCGCTTAATATGAAGGTTTATTCAAAAACACAAGAATTGTATGAAAAACTAGTTTTGAAATCTAGAGCATGATTTTTAAGTATTATGATCCAATGCTATCCAATTTAATACTAGTAACATGTATTTAACTATCAAAAAGAATTTTACTTGGCAATTTTTTTCACATCATGTACTATAGTAATTTTAAGAATCTGACAGAAATGTGTAAACATTTATACACTTATTAAAAAGTTATTTTATTTCAATTCATATTGAAATACAGTAAAACTTTTATTAGACATACACTTTATGAAATCATAATTTTTACTTAATAATAATCATAATCAATCTGCCAATAGGCAGAGGGCCTTGGCGTACCATGGGACTGTAGCGCCAATGAAGAAGAAGAAGAAGAATCATAATCATTCTTTTTAAAATCATTAGTTACAATCACACTTTTTAAATAATCATAAAAGTAAATAACGTTTTAGAATAACATTCTCCATTTCTTCACCTGATACTTGAAATTTAACATGTTTTTTAATCTTACAAATGAACTTGAAAAGAACTTTTGAAAGGAACATTTTTTTCAAATTTGCATTAAACACACAAAACTTATTTTGATAATATATTGATCAAAGGGAACGTAATTTTGTTTCAAAACATTTTTTATCTAAATTTATTGATTATAAAAATAATACAAAACTTTTTCAAAATAATACCAAATCTCTTCTTAACTTTATACTATAAATCCTACATTTTTGTAGAACCTTACAAATTCCCAAACGAACAAATGAAAACCTTATTGTCCCCATTCACACTTCAGGCACAAAAAGTATGTAACCATATCCACCTCCCTCCAAAAAGACCCCCAAACCCCACATCCCCCAACCCCCAGGGCGCTACAAGGAGATATACCTCCCCCTACAAGAATGCAACAGCAATAAAACGATAAGAGAAAAGGAAATACTACAAGCAGAGGGCATAAAAAACAGAGCCGGGGTCAATCCTAACAAGGTTGAGGTCTCAAACTTAATCTCGTGGAAGGGGGAGAGAATTGCCAGACGCGTCAAGACGGTCGTGTGCAAGAACTTTTTCTTTTCTTTTTCTGTTTTTGACTCAAGGGAATTGACTAAGAAATGATTGATGATTTTAGGTTTGGGGAAATAAAAATTTGAATATTTGACCTACTGATTTCATGTTTGAGGAAATTTTATAAAATCAGATTGTGAGGCATTCATTTAGATTGTATAATTGTTTATTTTCTTTGGTGTTGTTTAATGCTTATAATGCTTACGTGATTAATATTTAACCAGAATGATATTCGTTCGCTAGAATTTTAATATGTTTTGAAGGAAATTGTGAATATTTTTTTTTAATGAAATTGCTTTATTGGCTTGATTATTCTGGTTTTATTGTGCAAGATTTAAGAAGAAATAAAAAAAGAATCATCAAATGTTTCAGAAATTAAAATAAAAAGTCAGTCTAAAACCATTACTGAATTAATTAGTATAACTATTCCTATTTTTAATTTATTTGTTATTGTAATATCCCTCACTTAATCAATAAGACTTAAATTGTAATAATTGGCTCGATTATTCTGCAAGATTTTAAGAAGAAATATAAAAGAATCAACAAATGTTTTAAAAAATAAAATAAAATAAAAATAAATCTAAAACCATTACTGGATTAACTAATATACTATTTGTAAATTATTTGTCAGTGTTATATCCACCACTTAATCAATAGGACTTAAATTACATTATTGGCTCGATTATTCTGATATTATTCTGCAAGATTTTAAGAAGAAACATAAAATAATCATCAAATACTTTAGAAAATCAAATAAAATAAAATAAAAAGTCAGTCTAAAACCATTAATGGATTAACATATATAAATATTACTGCTTTTAATTTATTTGTTTATGTTATATCCATCAATTAATCAATAGGACGTAAATTGTATAAATGATACGATTTACGATTACGATTACGATTTTATATTGTAAATATAAACGAACATCAAATGTTGTAGAAAATAAAATACAAATCAGTTTAAAACCATTACTGGATTAACTAATAAAACTATTTCTATTTGTAATTTATTTGTTATTGTTATATCCAACAATTAATCAATAGGACTTAAATAATAGTTTTTTCTATGCGATAAAACGATTAAAATCTAATGCAAATTTTTTTTTTATTAAATGATAGTAATATAATATAAATAATTCTCTAAAAAAAATCTGGCAAGACTTATTGAAATAAATTCGCTTAATATATTGACTTATTGAAATAAATTCGCATTGCCAAACTGAAAACATTCTGGAGTTTTAAATGTCCATGATAATATTGTAAAAAAAGTTAAAAATATAGTAAAAAAAGTATGTATGATAATATTATATTTCATACATACTTCTGCTGTAATATTTGTGGTTTTCATTATAATTTTATAAAATTCATATCCTTTTTTTTATTTATTTATCCGCAAATAAAGAAAGGATATATGAAGCATTCAATTACTTCTATAGAACTCAACCATTTACAGCTTTAAAAATAAAACGAATCCCAGAAATCAATCCTGAAATCCTTCCAGCAATGGATTCCATCCTGATTTAAAGCTCTAAAATCCGAAACATCCCTGTAAGGATTCCTAAACTCTTAAAATTCGAGATAAGAACTTCTCTCTGGCAATAAAAGCACAAGTTTCTTTGATACGTCATCTAATCCAGTAGCGGTTTTCCACAGGATTCAGTTGCGGTATGACAGAAGGGTGAGAATATCTGGATAAAGCCTCTAATAAAAGCTAAAGGGGGTGGTTGCAGGAAAGGGAAGCACTCAGTGCACCAAGTCTGCCATCCCCACCCCTTATCCCCCCACGCACTCTTCCTTTTCTCCAGAGATAACTCGAGTGTCGACATCTGCACAGAAGAAAGGACAAGGACACGTCTTGGACACATTTGAAAAGGAGGAGCCCAGAGAGTAGGGTCACTTTTCTGTATGGGATGTATAAGTAATGCCTCTTTTATTGGTGACAGAGGTATTGGAGCTTGAAGATTTTTGTCACATTCTTATAGGATTGATGGACCTTACATTGCATTAGATTCACTTTTCAACAATTTGAAACTCAAGAAGTTCAAAATACTTTGATCTACTTCTTTTTACAAATAAATCGCTTTGCCAAATTGTATTGCAATTGTTGAATAGGTCCTTCAGTCCAAATTGATTTGCAGTTGTTGAATAGGCCTTTCACGCCATATTGTATTCAATCGTTGAATAGGTTCCTCATAACAAAGACCGTAACATAATAAAATTAATTAATTTTATGTCCCGATTTTGTATAAAATTGTAATTGCCTTTCCTGTCCTAGCTTTGTTTAAAATAGCAATTGCATTTCATGTCCTAACTTTGCATAAAATTGTAATTGCATTTCATGTCTTAGCTTTACATAAAATTGCAATTGCATTTGCATGTCCTAACATTGTATAAAACTGCATTTGCATGTCCTAACTTTGTATAAAACTACAACTGCATTATGTCATTAAACAATTAAACAAGGAATTTGGAATGTGTAGTTAGTTGCAAGAGATTTTTACCGAAAAATTCTTTTTCATAATCGATTTGAATTGTTTTCATGTTTATGATTTAACTTCTTAATAGAATAAAAAAATTAAATTGTGCAAAAACGTATGTAATTGTTGAATAAATCTTTCACGCCAAATTGTATTCAATCGTTGAATAGGTTCCTCATAACAAACATCATAAAGATCTTTTATCTCAGCTAATTTCCACAGATACCAATTAATTAATAGAGACATTTAGGTTTTAGAAAGAGGACTATTATTAGTGTATATAATTTAGAATGCTTTACAAATTTTTTGACAATTCGTTTTTTCATCAATACTACTCTTTTCATAATTATTTTAATTTTATTAAACACATACGCATTTTATGAACTTTAATTAAAGGAAAAATTGTTAGGATTTATCTGTGATTCACATTTGTTAATAAAATAATATTAAACATAAAAAAAATTAATTTTAAAAGTTTTGACCATGACGTTTATCAACGTATATTTTTCATTTTTATTGAAGAACTCAGTCCAAATTAGATATTTCATTAGTATGCTTTCCTGCAAAAAGATCAACCATGTAAGAAAACTAGTTTTACAGATACTATCACTGAATTGAATGAATTTTCTTTTCGCAGATAGTCTTTCATCATCATCATCATCAGTGGCGCACCCGAATTTCAGAAAATTAGAAGAAAGGAAAAATGAGGAAAAGCATGTAATTTAAATGGCTCAAAAATACACACTAGTAAAATTAAAATAATTTTAATATTTTGTAAAGTATACTTACGTTTACTAATATTCACGTGGCTTCAAGATTAGATTCATGGGACAAGATCCCCCACTCACCTGTGCATCGAAAGTCAAATTCATGCAGTTCCGCAATGGCTTTGTTCTTCAGATACAAAGGAAGATTGCACTTGGAGAAGAGACCTAGTCGAGGATTCCGCCTCAGCCATCCAGCCAACCACGAAAGATGGCAGTCGCACGTGAAAGGGTTATCGGATATCCTTCTGGAATCAAAAGATTGGAAGATTTAACTATATGAAACAATTTTTATTATTTGATTATTAGTAAATGCTTATTGGCATATCAACAGAAATGTAACGAACTTAGGCATTAAAGTTGCATATCGCTTGGTTCTAATTTTTTTATTAAATAACATTAGTTATATGGTAGTTAAATTTATGTTGTTTTTATAAAGTGTACTTATATTTCACAAGCATTGCAAAAATAAGGAATAAAATGAAACAATGATTTATGTTTATGAAAAGGTTAAATATTACGAAAATTTAAGTGCACAGATGATAAAAATGCAAAAATAAAAAATTATTTAACTTATTTTAATTGGAAGGAACGAAACAAAAAATAAGTCAGAAAGATTAGAAAAGTTTAGATAAATAATTTTTATCTAAAACAATATTATGTAAATTACAAAGTGTTTTTGTTTTAATGCATTTCAAAATACAAGAAAATAATTGCTTAAATTGCTTTCCTGAATTTAAAAATATATTTAAATTTAGGAAAACAATTTAAGTTATTTCTTAGTATTTTTAATGTTTAGTTGGTAGTTAATCAATGTTATAATTTTCAAATGAAACGTCTATTTACTTATGTGATATTAACTAAATCTTTTAACATATTTGCAAACAAACCAGACTTTAACATAAATCTTTCTGGAAAAGTAGTTGTAGACAATGATTTCATCAGACCAATAAAACACTCCACGGGTACCAAACTTCCAATATTTCTTTTAAAACCCATCAAACGACCATTAAGCCCCATCGATGAAAACAAACAAAACAAACACCAACCCTAAATTTCTCCACCAAAGAAACATAAATCAAATCTTTACAATGGTACAGAACCTTACCCCCATGAAATCACATAGGAAAACCAGCAAGATTCTCCAGTGATTTAGTGAAGAGTAGATAATACAAAGCCAACTGTTAACCTGCGATAACCTTCTTTAGGGAAAAGGAATGTTCTGGCATTGCACAGAAAAAAGTTTTCCTTCTAAAGACATTAACTAAAAGACGTGTACCGTTACATGACTCTGTGAGGTCACTTGTAGCATTGGTCAATGACAATAAAAATCCATTTAAGAAACAGATACACGAGTCTATTTGATGAGATTATAGTATGAGACCACAGTTAAAGTTAGCAAAAGTAAAATATCTATTTTAAGGTCATGGAAAGATTCATGGGGAGTGAACTGCACTATATTATCGTGACGTTATAATGTGTTTAATTTGTGCTGGTCGTTTAAATGGCGTTATTTATAGGCATAAGTCAAGATGATGTAGATAAAAAGATGGCTTTATCTTTTATGGCTACTGTGCGTAATTGTAATGAAGTAGGCGAAGTATTGACTTAATATCTTCATGATATTTACAGAATAAAACAGTTGGGGTCTTTGAAAAAGTCAAAGGAGCAAAACATCAAAGGAAGGTATTTTATGTTCTGTTAGTGTAAATAATCGACAGAGGGAACTGCTTTTCTGGAATTGGATATGATTTCATGTAATGTATGTACAATGTTTTGAATCCTTGTTTTTCTTTAAGGATCATTGCAACAATATATCAAAGGTATTATATTATTGCTTTCTAAAAGTATATAACGTTATCAGATAACTACCTACTGATAGTTATATAACTACCACCGATATATTAAAAACAAATATCTTAAAAGTTATATTATATATTATATTAAAAGTAAAGGAAGGTATTTTATGTTTTATTATTAGTGTATAAAATCGGCAGAAGGAACTGCTTTTCTGGAATTCGATACGATTTCGTGTAAGGTATGAACAATGTTTGGAATCTTTGTTTTTCGTTAAGGATCATTGCAGCAATATATCAAAGGTATCATATTATTGCTTTTTAAAAATATACGATGCTATGTTATGCTATCAGATGACTATCTACTGATAGTTATATTAAAAGCAAAGGAAGGTATTTTATGCTCTATTATTAGTGTAAATAATCATCAGACAGAACTGCTTTTTTGGAATAGGATATGATTTCATGTAATGTATGTACAACGTTTTGAAACTTTGTTTTCCCTTTAAGGAACGATGCAACAATATATCAAAACTATAAACTAGTTTATATTATTGCTTTCTAAAAATATATGATGCTATCAGATAATATCTGCTGATAGCTATATTAAAAGCAAAGGAAGGTATTTTATGTTCTATTATTACTGTAAATAATCGATAGAGGGAACTGCCTTTTTGGAATTGGATGTGATTTCATGTAATGTATTTACAACGTGTTGAATCCTAGTTTTCGGTTAAAGATCGAGGCAACAATATATCAAAGGTATAAACCAGTTCATATTATTGCTTTTTAAATAGATATGATACTATCATATAACTATCTACTTTTTTATACTGATGTCATATTAAAATTTTGATCTTATTTATGTAATGCAATTTTATGAAAGGAGACTGGCCGAGGCCGAGTGACTAAAAGAAGAATTCTTACATATATCTTAATATTCTAAAAAAGTACTAGGCACATCTTAAAAAGTTAATAATAAAAGTCTTAAGTACATCTTAATATTCTAAAACAGTGAGTTTTATATTCAAGTTAATTATAAGGGAAAACAGGAACGAAACATTTATAAATAACACTTTTAAAGTTGAACTTATAACGAAAAGAATATTATCATTATGAATGTTATGTTATACATTTGTATTAAAATGAAGAGGGAATACCCCATTATCAAAAATGATTTTCTAAAAGAGAAATGCAACGATGACTGACAGTTGTAATAGGCGTTGTTTCTTTCAATAGACATCATTGCACTCAGCGTTTAGCAACTGTGTCAACATTCTTAGGTTTGACAAGATGTCTTTTTTTTAAAGCATGGATCAAACCGAAGGTCATTTGAGTTGTGTTTTGTCCTTGATGCAGGTATGAAGTTGGTATTTAGAAGTAGATAAATAGGTTTCAGATTCAAAGAGAAGGGAAGAGGAAATCATTTAAAATAAATACAATCTTACGAATTATATATTATAAATTTCAATCGAATTCGTAAAATCACCCCTTTTATCATGGTTGATCATGAAATTGGAATTACAAAACTTATAACCATTTTGGTAATTGTATAATCATATTGGAAGTTGTATTCATAGCGAAAAGAATGTTATCGTCTACTAAATTTCAATTAAAAATGAAGATGGAATACCCAATTATCCAACAACATTCTTAGGTTTTACAAGATTTCTTTTTCTAAAGCAACAAACCAAAGGTCATTTCAGTTGCGTTTTGTCCTTGATGCAGGTATGAAGCTGATGTTTAGAAGCAGATAAATAAGTTTCAGATCGAAATAGAATGAAAAAGAAAACAATTTAAAATCTTAGGAATTATAAGGTTACAGATAATGTTGAGAAAATTTCAATCGACCTTCGTTAAATCGCCCCTGGTTCGTCATGAAATTGGAATTACTAATTTTATAATAATATTGGAAGCTGAATTCATAACGAAAAGTGTATTTTTGAATTAAAAATGAGAAGGAATATCTCATTATCAAAAAACTTTCTTAGTTTAACAAGATGTCTTTTTTTAAGGCATAGATCAAACGAAAAGTCATTTGAGTCGTATTTTGTCCTTGATGCAGGTATGAAGCTGGTACTTAGAGGTAGATAAATAGGTTTCAGACTGAAAGAGAATGGAAGCGGAAATAATTTAAAGTAAATAAAATGTTATGAAGTGCAAGGTTAGTCCAATCGACCTTCGCTAAATCGCCTCTTTTCTCATGGTTCGTCAGGAAATTGGAATTACAAATCTTACAATCATATTGGAAATGTAATAATCCCTCCATAAGATTCAAACTCATTATCTGCCAATTGCCGCAGACTTTGTGAAACAGCAATATTATTTGGTGTAGAAAACAAATCTTTTAAAGCAGCATAAAAGTGAATTCAAACTTATGCACTGTGTCTCATCATGTAACTCGATCTTCTAGGTTACTGAGAAGTTAAATAATTAAAGCATACTTAGAAATGGTTTTTATTTTCAGGATATCGAGGGATATTTTCCTTGCTGCATTGAGAAAAGTAAACCTGGTTGGGGAAAATTTTTTTAACATCTGCTAGACAACTATCAATTACAGTTCATTTTATTTCTTATTGATGATCTCAAATTAAAAAATCCAGTAATTTTGTTAGAACAGAATATTGAAAATATTTGTTAGAACAGAATATTGAAAATATTTGTTAGAACAGAATATTAATTTCTTAAATAATAGTGTTTAAACCTTTCTCATATATTACATTTAAGTGTACCATGGTGGCTATTTTTAGCAAGAACGAATGAAATGGTCAGAAGTTTTTTTCTGCAGTACTTTTTATATGAACAAATACTTACAAAACACGCAACTTCTTCATTCCTTCGAAGAGATCTTTACCCAGGGTGGTAATGTTATTTTTATTCAGTGTCCTATAGAAAAATAATTAACCTAAATTAATAACAAAAAATAATATATATAATATAATATAATACATATATTAAATAATATAAAATAAATGACTGAATAATAATTAACTGAAATATTTTTTTAAACATAAAGAAATTTTTTCTTTCTACAGAAATTGAATGGTAATGATATACAGGTGATAAAATAAATATAAACTTTAGTGGAATCAATGTATAGTAGAAAAAAAAACATTTACGAAAACTTTATTGGATATACTGTATATTATAACGGTTTACCGCTGTAAAAATAATATTCATTAATATTTACATTTAATTCAAGTAAATTGAAATGAAACAATTTATTTAGTTTCTGGTATTTGATTTTTAAGTAGGATATATGTGTGTGTATAATGGATAGTGATAGACTTATTTTGGAAATTAAACAGTTTTGAATTTTTATTTAATGAAATATTAAAATACTATTACATGAAAATATTAAATATTAATAACAATTTCACTTTAAAAAATTTTCTGTGAGATTTTATTCGTTAATAATTTAATTTCATATATTATTTGTATATTTTCTAATGATTAGTTTCTGTCACTTCATTATTTGGTATTTTTCTTCATCCAAAATATACAATATTTATATTTTTTATTTTAATCATTATCGTCACAATCACTATCGCAATAAATCAAAAATATTTGCAACTCTATGACAATTTACAATATATCTTATTAAAATCCAGCCCTTGCCCTTGTTTATAGGCAAGACTCCTCAAGTGCCCTACGGCCTGATGGCCAACTGGCTAGATCTTTGGCCTTTGGTACCACAGGCTTCAGGTTTGAATCCTGCCAGTGGCATGGATGTTTGTTAATGGTTCAGAATCCACATTAAACGGTAGGTCCTGGTTTAATTAGCTCAAGCATACTTAATTAATACAAAATAATTTAATAGTTTAATTCACACAAAATGATCGTAAAGCGACAAACCAAATCAAGCTATGAAAATCCAGTACAATAAAATCTATACCAATCAGTTAATCCAACTAACCTACTTCACAAAAACGTCCTTTTAAATTCACTATCAATCGAATGCGAATCGACTGAAAATTATTAGATATTCCACTCACATCTAATAAAACACTACTTAGAGAAAATTAATTTTTCACTGATTTAGTGATAAAAACAAAAACATAAAAGTAATCATTACGAAATAATTACACTTAACACATGAATGATAAAATTAAGAACTTAGTATTTGTATGCAATAGTAATTTAGGTATTATATTTATTGATAATTATAATTTTCTTTATTTTGTATATTTATGTTATATATTATTTGTATATTCTTTAAGTTCCATATTATTTGTATATTCTTTAGGTTATATATTCTTTGTATATTATTTAGATAATATACTATTTGAATATTCTTCTAATGATTAATTTCTATCACTTCATTATTTGGTATGTTCTCTTCATCCAAAATATACAATGTTCAGGCTTTTTATTTTAGTCACTGATCATTATCACCACAATCATTATCATATCTAGTCATCATCACATTTATTTATCTTTTTTTTAGAAACTTCTATATTAAATACAATAAATCAATAAGAATTGCAACTCTATGACAATTTACGATACATTTCAAGAAAATCCATTTCAATAGAATCAATACCAATCAGTTGATCCAACTAACCTACTTCACAAAAACGTCATTTTAAATTCACTATCAATCGAACGGGAATCGACTGCAAAATTATTAGATATTCCACTCACATGTAATAAAACACTACTTAGAGAAAATTAATTTTCACCGATTTAGTGATAAAAACAAAAACATAAACATAAAAGCAATCATTACGAAACAGTTTTCACTTAACACGTCAAACAGTTCTACGAAATTGATAAATCATAAGCTCCAACAAAGCGCGAGACAGTTAGTTGCCCGTGTTTTCTGCGATTGTAAAAAGCATTAAAAACCCGAAGCCTAATCTGCAAATTAAAAGCGGACCGACAACGAAACGGGGTTGGCGCACGCAAAGAACTGAACTGAAGTAAGCGATAAATAATTCATAGGAAACTCTGGTGAAACTACGTGATCAAAATAGCAAAGCGAAACAGATAGATACAAAAAAAAAAAAAAAAGAAGATATTTTTCACCAAAGCACGTATCTGGGAATGTCTTGTTCGTAATAACCTCCCACGTACTTTTTTTATTTTATTTTATTTTTTTTTTTAAACTTATTGTATGTAGTATCTGCATTCCTGGTAAAGTATGGATTGAATTCAGTGGAGATTTCGGTTTGGCTACTTTTAAAAGATTTCGCGGTGTGCTTTGTGTCTAGGTTGAAGAGATTTTGTTTTCAAGAGTTCTTTTACAGTTCTTGGCGATTTTTTTATGCATCTTTTTGTCAGATATGACCTGACTTTAGTAATAATTCACTTTTTTATGGCTTAGTAAACTTAGTTATGGAAGAAAAGGAAAATTAATATTTTATGTAAAATTTTCCAACAAATATTTTCAATATATTATAACCATAATTTCTTCTTTCGAATATACAGATTTGGTTTCGTTTGGTTTGGTTTGGTTTGTCGTGCTACGGTCATTTTTTGCGGTCATACGGTCACTTTGGACTAATTAGACCGGCACCTACAGTTTAATGTGGGTTCCGAATCACTCACAAACATCCATGCCACCGCCAGGATACGAAGATACAGAAGAATGTCAATGTGGCCAAATATATACACTTGAATATTATTTCTATAGAAAACATTACAATTATGTTCCCTAGCTTTGGTGAATGAACTTGTGTAGGAAATTATTTAAAATTTAAATTAAGGGTGAAATAATTAGATTTAAAATATTGTTTCGGTATGGCAAAAAATTAACGATGCGTATTGCAACCATATACAGGCTAATTTAGATATCCAAACAAACACCTGCCTGTACATGTACATTGCATTTAAGAATTCTATCGCTTTTAAAAATATGACAGGGATAATAGCGATTTTCCTGTTCCCGTTAGTGTCATAATTTATATAAAATTTTAAACAAATATTTTCAACATATGATAACCATAATTTCATCTTTCCAAGACAAAGAAGAATGTCTAATACACTATGTGGGCAAATATATACACTTGCATATCATTTCTATCGAAAACATGACAATTATATTCCCTAGATTTGGTGAATGAACTTGTGTAGGAAATTATTTAAAATTTAAATTAAAAATAAATAATTATATTGAAAATATTATCCCTATATGGCACGAAATGTTGGCACCCTATACAAGTCAGTGGAGTTATCCAAACAAAAATCTGCTTGCCCATATATATTGCATCTAAGAATTCTATCACTTCCAAAAATATGACTGGTATAATAGAGGTTTTACTGTTCCCTCAGGCACATAATCTTCTTGGGTCACTTTGCTCACAAAATGAGAAATCCTCAATAAAGAGTATAGACCACCAACGACATAATTAAAACTTTCATTTCGATGCCGTGGCGCTTACAAGACGTTTTGCATACAGCCAACATGGTGAAGTGCCTGCAAGAGAATATCTAAAGTGGTAATCTTGGTTCTAAGCATCATTGCAGTTATTTGCAAATATGGGTCCTCAGCGGTATTTCTAACCCTAGGTCTACCTCGACTGCGCGTTAGAAAAGCCCATTCTTTTTTTAGAAATGTATTCAGCATTCTATGAATTACCAAAGGAGTGACATTCAAACGTCTTGCTACATAATATTGATTTTTGACCAGCTCCTATTTGTCTCCTATTGTCCTAATAGCCAGTTGGCTAGCGCTCTGGTCTTTGGTAACACAGGATTCAGATCATAGGATGCACGGGTGTGTGTTAGTGGTTCGGAATCTACGTTAAGTTGTAAATCTCGGTCTAATTAGCCCAAAATGCAAAGATTGACAGTAGAGTGATGAATCAAATAGGTTCCAAACCAAACCTATTTGCCAAATGGCTCACCCTCGTACTGAAGGCAATTTCTTTAATAAATAAAAGAGTTTTTCCAATCACAACTAATGTCAATTACGCTAGTCCTCTTGGCCAAAAATGATTGTAAGTTACCACAACCACAATTTCTTTTAACCTTTCATCAAAGGTAAGATTTCTGAGGTAAAAAAAGAAAATAGACAGACCCCTAAAATAAACTTACAAACTTCTTTCAACTGATAAAACGTGGAATATATTTGTTTCATCGTGCATCCCAATGGACTTGTCCCGTGCAGTTTTTACAGCAAATTTCCGACTCTCGACATGACGTGATTTTCTTAATAAACACTTGTACCGCATTTGGTGTAGCTATTAATGATGTCTGTTCTCTGTGCTCGTCAGGTGAAGTCCTGAACTTTTTACATTTGACAACATGCATTGCACTAGATTTTATGACTTTTAATTCTGACAACTTTATCAAGGCTAAATTTATTGGGCTGCTAGAGTTCTTATGGCGGATGTCGCTACAGTTTGATGTAGGAAAAAAATCAATTAAACTAGAAACTATTGTAAAGTTTGTTTATGGGAAAAACTGCACGGAAAATATCTTGAATAAAAAAAATTATGAACTACTTTGCAGTGTCAGGAAAAAACATGCCTGCTTCGTATAATAAATTCAATCAATCGTTGTAATTTTTTTTTTTTTTTTTTTGATATTGCTGTCACTTTATTTATTGAACTTGATGGAATATTTATAATTCAACAATTTGAAAATGGGTAACGGAAAAATGTAAATATCTTAATGCATAATTCATGAATCGTTACATGTTTCACCCAAAATCAGTCAAATTTTAACACGTGTATTTTATGATATATATGTTAATTCGTGTTGCTTTCTACGATTTTAGAGTGGGAATTCGTAGTTAAGTAATGTATGAAAAATTGACAACGAAACGTAAGAATGCAATTGGAGCGCATTTAAATATTTATGTATTCAAATTGCACACTTTAATCATTAAAAAGGACAAATGTTTGACAGCTAAACATGTAAAACATTTTTATATGAATGTCAAATCTAAGAAACATTTGTGTCATCGTATGAATAAGAAGTTTCAAATTTGCGAATGTAAAAAAAAAATATTTGTACAAAGTATCAATAAACGATTTTAGAATAAAACTAGGAGAATAAACAGTAATTTTGAAAAAATTAGGGATAACAAAATATAATAAATAATAATTACTATCATCATCAACTTAAGATAAATTAATATATTTGAATAATTTTCGTCAAATTAAATATCATTAACTAATAAACAAATAATTTTTTAGCTGTAATCCTAATAATCTTAAATTCAAAAACAGAAAAATCATTAAATACTTTCGAATTGATTTCTTATTAT
The DNA here is from genome assembly GCA_021605075.1 of Caerostris darwini. Taxonomy (NCBI): domain Eukaryota; kingdom Metazoa; phylum Arthropoda; class Arachnida; order Araneae; family Araneidae; genus Caerostris; species Caerostris darwini. Next base: position 314,484 of record BPLQ01012846.1, on the reverse strand, counting down.
TTTTAATTTTTTATGCTATTATTTACAAATATTTATTTCTAGATAAAAACTAAATACCAAATTACAAAACTAAATGACGACAGAAAAACAGCTACTACTCTCACAAGATTAAGGATGAAGCATCACAAAAATATGAAAATTTATGCTGATGGCATTAAAAAATACCAAAAATGTGGCAACTGCCCTGATGTAGAGCTTATTCCTCATCATGTCTTTGATTGCCCAGCTGTTGCAGCCGCCATGCATTGTCTGGGCCATCTCTCTGAAGAGGATTTAGACTCTGAGCTGACTATCAGCATAGACAATATTATTCGTGAGCACCACGATATTTGATTTTCTTGTACTCTTCAAGGAATACGACAACAGCTAATATTTATTCATAACTGTATATTTTAGTTTGACAGTTTAACTCTTTTGTATCGAATGGGAGATAAGAGTTAACATAACAGTTTGCCACATAAAATTTATTGCTTATGTTGACTGCATGGATCATAAAGGAATGAAAAGAATAAAATCTTTATTACCATCATAATAAAACTACAGATTAATAGTAGCACAAATTATAAACGTAACATTTGAAATGCTAACATAATTCGAATCAAATAATATTATTTAAATTCAAATAAAAATTCCATGTAAAATTCCAAACCCCAAGTAATTTACATTATTTCAAAATCTTTTACAGTTAAAAACTCAGTCTTGATGTTAATAACAAGCAATAATATTTCAGTTTATATGTTAATAACAAGCAATAATATTTCAGTTTATATGTTAATAACAAGCAATAATATTTCAGTTAAAAAACACTCGGTTTATATGTTAATAACAAACAATAATATTTCGGTTAAAAACTCGGTTTAGATGTTAATAATAACCAATAACATCACAGTTAAATACTTAGTTTAGATGTTAATAACAAGCCAAAATATTTCAACTTATGCTACTTACAAGATTTCCATATCTTTGAGCATTCTGATAGAAGTATCATCCACACAAGTTAATTCATTGTTGTCCATTTGCCTATAAAAATTTTTTTTTAAAATTACAATTTTTATATAATAACATCTTAAATATTAAATTATCACAATTTCAGTCAATTTTAAAATTATTAGAGGATGTTTTTTCAATGATTGCATCAAGACAATTAAATTAATTAAAAAATATTAAATAATATACAAAAGGCATCGTAAGAAGTTTCAGAAATTTGACTGTGTTTAACTACATGTTTAAAATATATCAGCTGATACATGAGGAAAATGAATAAAGACTATTGTAACTCCTCTTCTCATCAAACAATGTTGGGAGAATTCTTTTATGATTTTATTTTGGGACAAAAATAGTAAGTTGCTGTCACACATCAGAAATCAGACTAAACAATGCTCCTATAATATTGATAAATTTGCAAAGTTGTTTTGTTTTGTATTTGTAGTTACAGCAATATTTTAAGAACATTGTTTAGTCTGACTTTTAATGTGTGTCAACAGCTAACTCCTCTCCTCATCAAACAATGTTGGGAGAATTGCTTTATTATTTTATTTTGGAACAAAAATAGTTAGTTGTTATCACACATTAGAAATCAAGCTAAACAATGTTCTTATAATATTGTTGTAGCTCTCCCCAACACAAAGCACCTTTTCAAAATCATCTATGTTATAGGAACATTGTTTAGTTTGATTTCTGATGTGTGATAACAACTAACTATTTTTGTTACAAAATAAAATAATAAAACAATTACCGTTCATATTATCACTCTTATCTTCGTTATCTTATGATGAGACGAGTTACCACAGTTTTTGCAGCTGAAAATGCAAGAATTTTTTGTATGTGTATGAAATTAACCGAATTTTATTATTGATAAAATTTATTTATCAATTTATTTGAAACTTTAAGTTTGATAAACTGAAATTACATTTATTGAAAAATTTGAAGTTCCACATTTTGATATTTGGGTGGTTCATAAACATAAATTTATTTGATTTCTAATAATTAAAATTTTTAAACATAAAAATTATTTAAATCATTTTAAAAATGATAAAATTAACATTTGAAGAATTTTATTTTAAAATCCTTTTTCAATATTGACAAAATAGTTTTTATTATTATATACAAAAAAAAAAAATTTCTCTGTTGTTCATACTTGTAGTTTTATAGTCAAATTTTTAAAACAATATGGAAGATTCATTTTGTTTACAGTTTGCTAATGTATAAATTTGAACATTGAAACTAAAAATATTATTCAAACAAAAATGAATTTTTGTTTCAAATCTCTTATTTTTCATCTGAAAATTACATGAAACTCATCCCATGAGGGAAAATATACAAATATGAAATGCTAACGAAATTTAAAAAAAACTACATTTGTTAAAACCACTTAATTTTTTTTTCCTTTTAAATATTTACAAAACTTCTCTCGAATTGCGTTCATAATAAAGAAATGAAATGCATTAGCTAAATTGAAAATAAAACAAACAACCAACTTTTTTTAAAACAAACATTCAATTACTACAACTCACAAAAACAAAGTAAACTTGCTTTCCTACAGTAAATAACCACATGACGAAATTTCTCATTTTGTCTTTCACGACAAAAACACTAAAATGAAATATTTGCGGTATTACTTTGCAGAAATGATAAATTCAGTATTCAAGAGCAGGTACTTCATTTCTTTATGTCAAATAAACAAAAACATAAACGCCATAAAAAATATAAAAGTCAAACAAAACAAAAAAAAAAATGGCTATCCATAAAACACCATAAGAAAACTGTCGTCTGCTATTTCGTTTTATTCCAAAAACTCTCCAGTTCAGAACCTGGCAACACAATCGTGTCGACGCCATGTTTGAAGCTCTTAAATGTCTTTTTATTTGATGTATGCAAGATTTATAGTAACATTATTCATTTTCTTTTTAGCTTATACTGTAAGAAGAGGAAATAATAACATTCTGATCGTAAGGATTCTATGTAAAGCTTTGACGTTAGAAAGACAATTTTTCTTTTCATTCTTCTTCAGTTTTTTTTTTCTACCAAACTAAAAAAGGTAGTTTTGGAACTTTTATAGGATGCTTGATCGTATGATTTATAGTATAAAGGTATTTGGTGGTGAAATAATTTAACAAATAAAAGGTCATTTATCTTAAATATAGCTATTGTGGTAAAACTTTAAACTCTTTATGTTGCTATCAAAAGTTAGTAAAGGCATTAGGTGATCCTAATCGTAAAAAAAAAAAAAAAAATGTAATATATTTTCTCATGTCACATAATTTATCAATACTACATTTTATACTTATATCTACATAAAATCATTTATTTTATTTATAGTTTAATATCTCGGTGCAAAGGCTATATTCATGTTAATCATCAAATCGTTTTTATAATAAAAATATAACATTTTGAGAGAAAATTCCTTTAAATTGCAATTTGATAATATATATTGAAAATAATGTAGATTATTATAAATACTAGCAAAACATTCAATGCATTTCACTTCAATTCAATGCATTACTAGTCAAACATTCAATAATATAAAAATAGTTCCCAAGTTGTAATGTGAAAAAAAGTTTAATTAAAATTTTTATTTAATTTTTATTAAAATTTTAATTAAAAATTTTAAGATTTTACTACAAAATTTAAAAAAAAATTATTAAAAATTAAATTTAATTTTTATTAAAATAATTAATAAATTTAAAAATTTTTAAAAATTATTTATTTTTATTTACAATTATGATATAAAGTAACTGAACAATAGGAAACAATGAAAATTAAATTATATGATAGGTAAGTAAATGCTTTTTTAATTATAAATATGATTTATTTAATTTTGCTTACATTGAAAAGAATGTTAAACAATTTTAAAATGCTTATTAAATCCTTTATGACTTTAATGTACAAATAGCTTCTTACTATAAAATTTTTAAGTTATTTTGTCAGTTAGAAAATTTAAAAAAATATATATAAATATTTATGGAAAAAAAAATACAATAATAAAATAACGTTGTTTAACTAACATTAATTTTCAAGCATCAAGAAAAAAATGCAAATTTCCATATTCAAAATACTCACAGATGCTTTTTATTATTTATTTTATTATTTTTATTATTATTATTACTATTTTTTTTGAAAATACACATTTTATATATAATGTTAACACACTCCATATTATAAAATCACATCTTTATATAGAAATGTGTATTGGAGAAATTCGTAATATTTTGCATAAAATATATGAAAACAAATACATAAAAATATTCAAATTAAAAATATTAATTTTTTGAAAAAAAATTTAAATTAATAATTTGCTTAAATAATGCACTTAATAAAAAAAAAAAATAATAATTGCCATTCTAAGAATTGTTTTCAGTTAATATTTTATCGATTCCCTTATGAAAAAGAATTTGTCAAAACAACTCACTAAAAAATTAATTAAACAACTATTCAAAAATATTAATAAACAGATTTTTTTAGCATAAATAAGTAGAATATTTACTTAATGTTTTTCTAATAACTATAAGTAAAAAATTAGAAAATCAATCGCGAATGATAAAAAGAAGAAAAAAGAAAACGATACTTAAAATAAAGTTAAGATTTATAATTTTTTCAAAAGAAATTTCAGCGAATAACACAATATAAAAATAATAATAAAATAAATAAATAAAATAATAAATAAAATGTATGATAGCAATTAAATCAATCATCCAGTTTTGATTTATTTTTTAAACTTTTTTCATCTGTAAGAAACAATGGCAACAGTTTTTATCTTTTTAATTTAATTTTGTCGTCTGTAATTTTTTTTTTTTTTTTTTTTTTTTTGTTAAATATTTGAAGTGTTTAGAATAAATTTTTTTAAAAATATTTTTATATGTCCCTCTTCTGAAAACCAGAGAATCAAAAATTGAAAGAATAAAAACGCTGAATTATTTTGTGTCTCTTGGACATATATTAAATAATGTCGTGTATATTGGACCGAATAAAGAAAAGAAAAATACTTACAGGTTTTTTAGAAGTGGAGCGCCCCTGAGTGTTTTCTTTCCAATCATGCCAAGTCTGTTGTTGCTCAGATCCCTGATGGGAAAACAACATTCAGGAATTATGACTCCATAGAGAAATTATAACTCATTTTTTTTTCTCACAAAATGAATAATAATATGCCAAAATAAAAACAAAAAGTTATTTCATATTGCTCACTGGAGTCAAATTTTTAAAGATTTATTTCAAAGCAATAAGTCTTTCTAAAATGTAAATATATCTATATATATATAGATAAGATAGAAACATAGATATTTACATTTTAGAAAGACACTTTGTTTTGAAATAAATCTTTAAAATTTGACTTCAGTGAGTAATATGAAATAATTTTTTGTTTTTATTTTGACCTATTATATTATTAGAATATTATTATTAGAATATTTTAATTAAAATATTATATTGATAAGTGACAAAATATAAAATTGACATAGCAAGACACATTCATTAATTATTATAAAAAGAAATAGAATTACTTTAAAAATATTTTAAATCACAATATTTTGTGAAATAATTTCTTTTAAATGTAGATAATTAATTAGAAAAAATGAGAACTATTATATAATTTTAATACATAATGCATAATTAAAGTAAAAATATTCATAAATGTGATTAATATAGTTAAGTGATAAATATGTCACATAATGTAAACAAAGCATTAGTTTAAAGATTTAATATCCATTGAAAAATATTTTTTTTTATAAATTTAGTCGACATATTTTCCGGTGAAAAAGGACTTAATAAAAAATTGACACAAAAAACGAAAATATGTGATTTTAAAATAAAATTTATTTCAATAGAAACATTTAAAATTAAAAAAAAAATATTAACATTTTAATGAATAGTTTTCAACAAAATTTTTATCCACAATTTCCTAATTCATGTAATATCTTACAAATATGAATGATTTTATTTCCAGAATTATACATGTTAAAACTCAATGGAAATTATAAAGGTAACTACATATATATTTATCCAAATTTATATAAATATAGATTCTTAGTTTGATACAATGTTTTTACATAAATCAATACAATTAATATTTAACGAAACTATGCGGAAGATGTATCCTTTCCTTAATCAAAATAATCATTAAATAATCAAATTTGAATATTCAATTACAGTGCAAAACTTATCAAGAAAATCAGATAACAAAACAAAGCTAATTTGATAACCTTCTCAAATACCATACCCTAAAGCACAATATTATTCTTTTTTGTACTTGACTGAACACCATAAAAACAAATATAATTAATAAACCAACTAACTAGAATAACCATTAAGGCTATTTAACATTAGCATCACACATCAACAGTACGTTTTGCAGATCTCAAATGACTATACTCATCTTTCCCCATTTCCATACATTCCCTGCATATTTGCATACAAAATTCACTGCTCCATTTTCCCACAGAAGGCAAGTCACTGTACTGTCAAGACAATTTAGTTAGTCGAGCATTTATGAGATTGTCACAGTGATGAGGCCACTCTCATGCAAATTAATGCAAATGTGGTAGATCATTATACTGCAGGGTGCTGCAAACACACAGTGAATGACCGGTACAAGATATTAGTCTTTTCTGGATGGTACGTTGCACGGTACATCGAGAAGTCGAGTTGGCGAATTAGGGTGTTTGTCTTTTGGAGAGTTGTTATTAAGGGGCCAGACATTTAGGATGGGTTTGGGATTGAAAATGGGTATTAGTTCGTTTTGAGATATTTTGAGGGATTTGGGGTGTTTGTAATATCTCAGGGTTTGAGTAGAATAAATTCACAGTTTTTGTGATGTCGTAAAAGTATTTAGTTCAAATGCTAGGAGGAAAAATCAAATCGATTTTTTTTATAATTTAATATTTTTTTTTAAACTTTTATATATTAAAAAAATGAAAATCTTTATTATCAAAATGTTCAAATTTTTTTTAATCTATAAAATTTTTTAAAAAATCTTAAAATTTTATATATTAAAAAAAAAGAAGGTTCAGCATTTTGATTGATCAATTTTCATCAACTGATTTGTAACATTTAGAATCAAAATTTAAAAAGAAATCTCTAAATTTCTAATATCTTTTAATTTTAATTTTTATAAATTATACACATAAATTTGTTTAAATTTAACTGTTTATAAACTCAAAAATTTTATAAATAGTTATAAACTTAATAACTCATTTAAATAAGAAAACTTAGTTTAACTCATTTTAATAAGATTAAAAATAACGTTATTTAATATCCTACTTTTTTAGCAATTTTTTTTTAATTTAATTCATTCAAATAATATTGAAAGTCATACATAAATATGGTTTATGCGTTAGACATTTAGGATGGGTTTGGGATTGAAAATGGGTATTAGTTCGTTTCAAGATATTTTGAGGGATTTGGGGTGTTTGCAATATCACAGGGTTTGAGTAGAATAAATGGCAGGAATCATTTGTGATGAGGTAAAAGAATTTGCTTCAAATATTAGGATGAAAAATCAAAAAGAATTTTTAGTATAAATTAAAAGAAAGATTTTTTTAAAATTTTGTTGTTGTTCTAATGCAGCTGGCAATACAGAGACAGTTAATCTTTATGTCCATAAGCTGTACCGCTTAAATTTTACATATTAAAATAAAAGAAAGTTGAACATTTCGATTGAAAAATTTTCAACAGATTTGTAACATTTGAAATCAAAAATTTTTAAAAAAAATCTATAAATTTATAATATTTTTTAATTTTAATTTTTATAAATTATGTACATAAATGTGTTTAATTTTAACTATTTATAAAAATTCCAAAATTTCATAAACAGTTTTAAACTTAATAACTCATTTAAATAAGAATTTAAATTTAATTAATTTTTTAACTCATTCAAATAAGATTGAAAGTCATATATTTAATTAACCCATTTAAATAAAAATTTTAATTTAATTAATTTTTAACTCATTCAATTCATTCAAATAAGATTGGAAGTCATATATTTAATTAACTCATTCAAATAAGATAAAAAACTCATTTAAATAAGAAAACTTAATTTAACTCATTTTAATAAGATTGAAAAAAAACGTTATTTAATATGCTATTTTTTTTAACAGTGTTAATTTAACTCATTCAAATAATATTGAAAGTCATACATAAATATAGGTATGCGCTAGACATCTAGGATAGTTTGGGATTGAGAATGGGTATTAATTCGTTTCAAGATATTTTGAGGGATTTGGGTGTTTGTAGTATCTCAGGGTTTGAGTAGAATAAATGGCAGGGTTCATTTGGGATGAAGTAAAAGAATTTGGTTCAAATGTTAGGATCAAAAATCAAATCGATTTTTTAGTATAATTTTAGATGCAGATATTTTTGTTTAAATTTTATATATTAAAAAAATGTTGAACAATTCTGATTGATCAATTTTCATTAATTGATTTGTGACATTTAGAATCAAAAATTAAAAAAAAAAAAAAAAAAATCTATACATTTATAATATTTTTTAATTTTTATTTTTATAAATTATGTACATAAATGCGTTTAAATTTAATTGTTTATAAACTCAAAAATGTTATAAATAGCTTTAAACTTAATAAACCATTTAAATAAGAATGTAAATTTATTTAATTTTTTAACTCATTCAAATAAGATTGAAAGTCATAAAAATTCCTTCAAATAAGAAAACTTAGTTTAACTCATTTTAATAAAATTGAAAATAACATTGCTGAAAAACAGAGCATATTAAATAACGTTAATTTAATTCATTCAAATAATATTGAAAGTCATACATAAATATAGATATATGTTAGGCTCAATATTGTGATCAAGTTCATTTCATTTGATGATAAAAATTTTTAAATAAATTTTTATGAATTTTATAAAAAAAAGTTTTGTCTACAAATTTTATTTATACCTTGAAATCATATATGTGTAATTTATAAAGCTTAAGAAATAGAAATATTACATTTTCGAGTTCCACTTTATACATTCCTTTAACCAGTAACCTTTGAAGTTTATTTCATTTGTTACTATGTTACTCTGAATTACTTTTCACTATTTAAAATGGAAATAATATAAAATGAAATTACATTATTTTTTTGTCAATGATTAAAAAAATTTACATTGATAAAAAATGACCATATGAAATGTATTGTAGCAATACATTTAGTAGGCATTAAAATGATCACAAATAGCATTTCAAGGAGTTAAGATCAGGTTAGCCCAGATTATCATGTTGCGCACCCAGAATATAAATTTGTTCTCGTGTGAAATATGGCCATATTTCTGCAGGAAGTATTAAAAAAATTCCATCAAAGACATTCTCATTAAGTATGTCATTAAGCCTTACATTCAAGAATAACTCTCTTTCAGATGGTACAGAAATGTTAACACCAAGTACACGATGGGGGACACGGAAGGGAGATTTAGATGCCAGAACTCCCAAGTTGATAAGTTGACAACTTTTTTTCAACTTCCGGGGATTTGATACAACTCTTCCGTGTCAAAAAATGTTATGACTACCGACAGCGTTGAAGAATCACCCCCCGCCTTAACCATGAGTGATATAAAACGTAGAATTATAAACAGGAGACAGATGGTTTTTGGTTGTACTTAGTTTCTTCCTACTAACACCAAACGAGAAAGTAATGTAATTCAGTTCAAAAAGGTTTTTGACGTCTATAAGATTCCAAAGATATAAAGTTTCATGTATTTTAATATTTAATTTAATTTTAATTGCTCGTTATTTTAATTAATGTATCATTATATTTATTAAAAATATTTTTTGGTGATATTCAAATAATAAGAAACATTTTACTTTTAATGGGAAATTACCTTTTTTTACACATTAAAAACCCTACAAAGCTCAATCAACTATGTTTTGATATTGATAACTATAACAAGTAAGTAATTAAATTATGATTATTGACTTAATTTAATTCTGCATTTTTTTTTTCTTTTAAATTTTTTTTTAATTTTGAAAAAATAGTGATGGGATTTATAATATTTACTAGAAAACCCGGCCACGCGTTGCTGTGGCTTTCTTGTATTTCGTTCAATTATTAGATACTATAATTGGTATTGTTAAGAAAGTGATTGGCAAAGAATGATGAAAAGATCAAATTAAGCTTCAACGAATAGAAAATGTTTAATTTTTATTAATTTAATGAATGAGGTAGATAATGTTGATTTTATAATTATTTTACCTAATTTAATTTTTAATAATCATTACTTTCATTTAACTAAGAACTAAGCGATGAACACTATTTCTTGTTAGTCTGTCTTTCGTCAAAATAAACAAATTCGATGGTTTTCCAACACGTGAGAATGCAACATACAGCTGTCCATGGGAGAAACACGGATTCTCCAAGTCCAAGCCACAAATAGTCATTGTCTGCCCTTGCGACTTATAATTTATAACTCAAATTCTTTGTTTTTCAAATAAAAAAGTTTTTTTTTTTTTTTTTTTTTAAATGTATTTGATTTTCAACTTGCAACTATTATAATACCTTTTATAAAATTTTAATGTTATCATTATATCAAATAATTGCAGAGTTTACTTCATTTTCACACTTTTCAAAAACTCCTTAAAATTCATCATATTTCTTTAAAATTATATTGCCTATATTATATTATCTTGCAGATCACATTTCATTTTAGAATTCTTAATCAAATAAAACACATGTTGACAAACTTTAAGCATAGAAAAGTTCAATGTTTTGATTCACAACTTTTCATTCCATATATTTTTATTCAATTCAAATTCAAAATAGAAATTATTTAGAATAAAAAGAATTATTATAGAAATTATTTAGAATTATTATAGAAATTCTTAGAAAATAAAAAAATATTGATAATCAAATATTGATAATCAGGTAATACTTACATACATTTGATTTATTTCGCATAGAAATAATATAAATTTCATACAATATAATTTTCACAAAATTTAAAGTAGTACATAAAACAATAATATTCAGAACATGAGAATTTTACGGTTATGTAGTATAGGCATCGAGACACGGCGCCATCTAAAAATAGTCATTATATTGTTCGGAAAATGAAGCTACAAATTCCTCTAATTGCAGTATTGCAACCCTAAAGAAATTGGCGGAAAATTGGCGAAAATTCAGGGTTGCAAGATTGGCGCCTTCCTTAATGCTAGATTTTAACCGATTTTGCATTTAAATACAAAAAAAATCTGAATAAAAACTATCCTATTTCTCAAGTTGGAACAAAACACACATTTAAAAAAAAAAAAAAGTTAAAATCGGATGATTAGTTTCGGAGTTCATCGCGAACAAACATCGTGACACGGGAATTATATATAATAGATGTGACAAATTTAAGTGACAGTATTTGTAATTTTCGTGAATAAAAATAAAAATCGGTAAATGTAATGAAAGCTTCCAATTTTTAATTTCTGAAAAAGTATGTCAATCAGCAAAAACATTAATCTATACATACACTTATTAATAATACACTAAAACACTTGAGACTTATTATAATAATAAAAAATGTACGCCTTTTTATTAAACTAAAAATGATAAAAAAGGAATTCCTACATTTAGTTTCATAAAAAAAAAAAAAGTTCTATTACATGTAAACGGTAACTAAGACAATAAAGTAAGTAATTTAAATATTTTATAATTGAAAAAATTATTATTAATATTGTTTTTAACGATTTTAACCATTAAAAGAAAATTACAATAAGACAGAAGCAAAAATAAGAGTAGAATATTATTATTTTTATACTTTAATATATTTTTATTCTAATAAAAAAATAACAAAATCTAATTTTAGAATTTAAGTGCACAAGAGAATAACTCTAGATAGCCATTTTTTTTTTATTTAAACTCTGAAAATTCCTCGAATTCCTCAGCACTTCTAGAAACCGAGATACCAAAGCTTTTTTTCTTCCTTTTGAATGGCAGCAGTATTTATTTCACGCGCGTTTCTAGGTTGATTTTATTTCATTTCACTTCTTTCCTTTCTATTTTTTTTTCGATTAGTGAAACATTCACGGATCTCATGAAATAAAATCATTTTAGGCGAGAAAGAAAAAAATCGAAATCTACGCTTCCAGTTTCTCGTCGTCTATTGGCTGAGGTTGATTTGTCTGTCAACGAATAATACTCAGCAATTTTTATAGAACATGTCTGAGTTTTATTGTATGCCATATCAAAGTTTTTCACTTCCGGAATAAAAATTAAATTCTCTCTCTCTCTTTTTTTCGTTCAAAATTACTTTATACTGTCACTCAGAAATCTTGATTAATTTAATTCAGAGCTATCTCTCCAACAAAAACTGCTATCTATAAAAAAAGTTCTGAAATCTTAAACTTGTTGTAAAAACATTACAGAATGCTAAAATAATTTATTTCGAATAATTTTCTTATGTAATGGAACACATAATTTGAAAATTACAATTAATAAATTTGTCTATAGTAGAGATATTGATCATCTGCATAAAAAACTGTTTAATGATATAGTACTAGAATAATATGTTAATCTTTAATATATATATATACTATTTAAATTAAAAGACTCTTTCTTAGGAATTATTTTTAATTAACTCTATTTTTAAATAACGGAATAACATTATTTTTCCTTCTTATATCAACAAATAAAATTAGCTATTATTATTTTTAAATTTAAGACAATATTATTTTGCAAAATATGGATTATTATAGTGAAATATAATAATTTTGTAGATAAAAATGCTAATTTTGTTATAATTAGTCTTTATTCATAAAATAAATATTAAATTTTATAAAAGGGTGTACGCACATATAAAATAAAGAAACATATATAATTTTTTTACAAATATATATGTACATATATGTACCTTATTAATTTTTCCCTATCAAAAATTAACAAGCTGAATTTTCTCCGCTATGGAGATATCTATTTAAAAATAATTTGATTGAATGTTATGTTTCAGTGATGTATTTAAAACAATAAAATTGTTATCAAATTAATTAATTTATTTTAGAACTACATTTTGTTATTTCTGCAATAGATTAATAAATGAGCATAATACGTTTTTAAATAAATAAAAAAATACATTAAGTTATCATCCTGTCATCCTTATTTAAATAAATAATTTATAAATATCGGAATCAAAATTCTAAATAATAAGTGAAAATAACTGTTATTATAAAACAATACAACTTCAAATAATATGTAAATTAAAAATAATAAAATTCTAGTTGGAAAAAAAATGTCTTATGTATTGTATACATTTTAAACTAATAATGATAAATAATTTGCATTCAATTCTCATTTAATAAATACAACTTGTCATTCGTATTTTTTTCTAATGCTAAATTTCCACATAAAGATAAATATTTATCTTTCAGAAATTTACAATAGATAACAAATGAATTTTTAATATAATCTTTTCACAGAACAATTTATAATTTTTTTTTCAACGGCTAGCAATTTGTTGAACTATGCAATTTTTTGCTAATAGTAAATGTCACGTATAAAATACACAGGTTATATCTAAAATATTTTAACCAAACATGTATTCAAAAATAATAATAATAATAATACATAAATAATAATAATAAATAAATTTGTCAAAGATGGAATTGCTAATATGAAAAATAACAAAAATAAATAATATAAACGTATTATTTACAATCTGTAAAGAATTTTAAATCGAGAATAATATTCTACATTAATATTTCATTCTAACGACAAAAAACACAGACCATTTTTAACTAACTAGCAGGCTATACGTTCGAAACAAATAACCCCTCGAGGATTTGATGGAACATAATTTCATCAACTTCCGAAAACAGACGACTCTGAAATAAAATATTCAAATTGCTCCATCGCAAGAACTGAAGTGAAATGAAATAAAATAAAATAAACGTACGAGGCGCTCTCAATTCCATGAGCAGATGTATTTATCAAGATGTTTGCAAGACTCGAAATCAAACAAAACACATTAAATGTAAACACTATCTCAAAACAAAAGAACGTTACAATATACTACATTCTAATGGAATTCTCTTTGGAATGGCATGTTTACAAATCTGATCAAAGTTCTCGGTTAAATGATCAAACAAATGAGAAAAACAAAAATAAATTTTGTTTCAAATTTGGAATAACCAAACGGATTGAAACAGAAAATTAAGTTTTGAAATGGAATTTACAGATTCTGAAATGAATGCGTGTATAATAATGCAAATGTCTGTTTCTTATTATTTTGATGAACTTTTGCATTATTCAAAAATAAAAATGGTGAGAGTAAAGATAAAATTGGGTTTTAAATTAAGTTATACGAAAACATGTACAGAACTTCATATGTTTAGTCAAATAGAATTTGGTTCACAACGATTTTTAATACGTTTTTGTCATTACAGGAGCATTTTTTTTATTGTAGTTAAAATATTATTTTTAAGATTTTTATTCAACTATTCGTTTTAATACAATTATGCATACATGACCATTAGTGATAAATTTATTAAATTATTCTTTATCAACTAGTAAATTAAAATTGTTCCAATTTATTTGTTCTATATAAAAAAATAATAAAATATATACTCTAATAATAAAATATATAATATTGTGATTAAAATTCAATTTAAATTTTATTCACAATAATAGTTTGATTTATTATTTATAATTATTTATAAAACTATTATTGTAATTAAACTTTAATTACAATAATTTATATATTATTATAAATAATAAACTAAATTATTTGACATTGCTTATTTAAACATTACTTAGTTAAACTTTAATTACAATAATAGTTTTATATATTATTATAAATAATAAACTAAATTATTTGTCAATGCTTATTTATTTCATTAATTAACTTTTATTTTATTCAATGTTAAAAGAAAAAGAATAACGTATTATCATTTATTATCACCTATGTAAAATTGTAATATATGTAATTCCTGTTTTAATTCTTATTGCAAAAAGTATTACATATTATTTTTATACATTATTTAATACATAACACGTAAAAAATAACAGCAAATAACCAGATTTAATTTTTTTTTAAATATGAAAAGAATCATCTGCTGCTGAAGAATGATCACAAGCTTTTCCTTCCTTTAAAAAATGGTAAAAATTACGTAATCTAAATAATAATATATTACATTTTATATAAAACAGGTCAGGTTGAACAACTTGTCATTTGAACCTTCATTTAAAAATAAAACATAATTAAATAAATTTCTTGTATATAGCAGTGAATGCAAAATGAAAATATTGTTATTCAGTAAGTATATGTTAATAATTTACTCTATTTTATTTTGTATATTTTCCTTATTCTGATATCGTAATGTTTTGTTATCCTGTAGTCATATTATATTTTGGCACTAGTTCTTTTTATGCAATACAGCACTTTTCTAACAGTTCGTGTTACTGCAAGGATTTTTTTTTCTAAATGGCATCAAATATAATGAACATTTATTTAAAATAAAAAAACATAATAAAGTAAAGTTTAGGAAATATAGCAATAAATATAAAAGAAAAATATTGTTATTCAGTAAATATTCCAACTTACGTCATTTTATTTCATGCATTTGTTCCCTTATTTTAATACCGTAATGTTTTGTTAACCTGTAATCATATTATATTTTGGCACTAGTTCTTTGTTTTATACAATACAGCACTTTTTTTCTAACAGTTCGTGCAACTGCAAGGATTTTTTTTTCTAAATGGCATCAAATAAAAAATCGTAATTAACATAAATAACTACAAATTGCTTTTAAACTGAAATGAATCTTTAAACAACCAATGTCACCTACAGATGGCCCCCCTTCACCACACAATTCAGTTGGTGGAAGTTCCCCTCGTTAAAAGGTGAGCTTCAATGATAGCGTCCACGGGCCATTAGCTTCTCCTCTTGGTTTAACTCAACAGCATGTCCAAACTTCCCAATAAACCGAGGTCAATAAATTCTTCCGAGTAGCCATGGTAACCAAGAAACTAGGCAAACAGTTGCACTGGCACAGGTCTTCGGACAAACAAATACGCCTCCCTTCCAAGATGGTGGAGGCAACAGTTGGCAAAGCACTTGTAACTTCCAAAATCGAAGATCAATTTTTGGTTTAGCACCGATTCGGTTATTACACTAAATACATGTCTTTAGGAAATTATTTTGTCCACAAGGAGATGGAGATTTTGATACCATTTGTTTTGTTAAATATTCCAGGAAATTATTAATAAATACAGAAGATCATTTCTGTACTATCCTAAAAGATCTAATGAGCAAAATTTTTTTAAAAAATCATACAAAAAAGTCGGATTTTGTTGTCCGATTAGTATACTGAGGTCTTAATACTCTTTCAGTACAAATTTTAGTTATTTTATGTTAGAACTTGCGGTAAATTCTGGTGAGATATGAGATTTTTTCCCCAAGGAATCTCTATAATTTGATTTATGGTCCAACATGAAATAGGTAAAGCGTTAGTATTATAATTTCGCTGGAGTTGTCTTTTGCAATCATTACTTTTAGAGGCGTGGAGTATCTCGCATGAATATTTAGGCTTCTTAATGGTAAAGTAAATTTTAGCTATTTAATATTAGGATTTGCAGTAAATTATGGTCAGATGTAAGAGTTTTTTCTAAGGAATCTGTTAATACGATTTATGGTCCAACATGAAGCAGGTAATGCTCTAATGTTGTACATTCACTGATGTCGTCCTTTGCAATCATTACTTTTAGATACATGGAGTACCTCGCATCCATATTTAGGCTTCTTAATGGTAAAGTACATTTTAGTTATTTAGTAAATTTTAGTTATTTAATATTAGGACGTGTAGTAAATTATGATCAGATGCGGGATTTTTTTTGTCAAGGAATCTGTTGATCCTATTTATGGTCCAACATGAATCAGGTAACGCAGTAATGTTGTAAATTAGCTGATGTTGTCGTTTGCAATCATTCCTTTCAGAGACAATGCATTATCTCGCATCAATATTTAGGCTACATAATGAGGATTTTGTTAGGATTTCTACCATAAGTTATGCAAATGCAATGCAGTTACACCTAAAAGCTACCCCCTTCTTATTAGATGGTGGACTATTCGTGGCATACATAAATGAAACACCAGCCCCATTCATGTTTAAAAAAAGGATTCTCACCGATAGAAATGAGTCCATATTTCGCTGAATATTATTTTCACAAGAATTAAATGACTGAATATAATTTCATTCATTTTCATATTACACATTTGAGTAAAATTTCGGAAAAAATTGAGCAAATAATATTTTTTTTTTATTAGAAAATTGTTTAGTAGTTAACTTCAAGGTAGTATTACCTTAAAGCTATAGATTAGATATCCAAATTATTGAAAGATTTATTTCAATGAATATAAATGCAGAACAATGAATATCGTAACATTTTCTCTTAGAAAGGGTTAAGAACCACTGCCTTAGTTTGAATTATGCATGTGTTGCGTTTTCTGGTGTAGTTTTCTGAATTGGAAAAACATAATAGAATGCTGGGCTTCTAGTTCACTGTAACTCACAATAGTTTGGTTTGGTTTGTCGCTCTACGGTTATTTTGTGTACATCTGGGGATAATTAGACAGGGACCTACAGTTTAATGTGGATTCCAAACCACTAACAAGACATGCAAATCCATCCACCATCAACTATCCATGCCACAGCCACAGCCACCGAACCTGAAGCCTTGGCACCAAAAACCCGCAAATAAGGATTCTGATTCGGGGTCTTATGGCGTTTACTGCAATCGCTACTTCGGGAAACAAAATGAATCGATGACGATTATGACATCATGTGTAAGAATTTTAAATCGATAGTCACGTTATTATCTAATGGGAATATTCCAGTTTTCGCATACGGCACGCAAATGTGAGGCAGTTATTCCTATGAGTCCGCCTAAAAAGCAATGTTCCCTCTTAATTTCACATTTGATTATTTTATGTTTATATATGTGACCACCAAGCTTACCAATATAGAGCAACAACAACAAAAGAAAATAATAATGGAATATTTATTAAGAACAAAAATTCGTGTGGTTGTTGATATTATTAGAATTAAAATTTTAGAATTTTAAGAAGGAAAATTAGTACTGACTTTAAAATCTAAAATAATCTAAACTAATAAAAAAATTAAATAAAAATTAAAATTAAAATAAAATAAAAATTAAGTCTTTTAAAAATCTTATCAAATAAAAAATTTTAAAAAGAGGAAATTAAATAAAAAGTAAAATAAAAATAAAATATAAATTATGACTTTTAAAATGTTATCTACTAAAATATTTAAAATTAAAACGTATTTTAAAAATGAAACCAAATAATTAATCTAAAATTAAATTAATTTTATTTAAATTATCCATCGATTTTTTTGCATTTATGTACTTTTATCTTTTTTTCAAATAAATTTTTATTCAGTATTGTTAATTTATAAGTATTACTTTTTAAACTGTTGGAAAACTCTTTAATGATTTTTTAATTGCTTTTATCTAAAGAATTGCACTACATTTAAAAAAAAAACTAACTTGAATATGAAAATAAATAGTAATCTTAACATGAAAATAAATAGTTACCTTAACATGAAAATAGAACATGAAAATAAATAGTTATCCTAACATGAAAATAAATGAATAGTAGAACATAAAAATAAATAGTAGTTCTTTTTTTTTTTAAATAATATTCTATTTCTTTTTTTAAATAAAATTATAAAAAGTTAATTCTTCCTTATAACATTCAACTATAACTTTTAAGGAAAATACAAAACTCGCCAACAATCCCTTCAAAAATAAAAATAAATAATAATAAAAATAAAGATTATATGAAACATAAAATTAAAAAAAAATAGATAAATCTAAAGAATAAAAGGGAAATCATTCGCTTCAATAACTTTTGATTTAAACTACACTTACCAAAAGAAAGAAAATAATAATAACAAAAAAATAAAATAAATAAAACACTAAACGAAAGATAATAAAAGCTAAAAATAACATCCGACTCCTTATATCTCCCAAAAACGTTTCCAAAACATGTAGTATGTTATATCCTTTGGATACTTTTTGCCCGAAAAAGAAAACACACCCACTCCCTTTGCTACACAAAATAACATTTTTTTCCTTTTTCCTTAAAACGCGAGAAGCCATATAAAGACGCGGTTGCCATGACAACGTCACGTTCGTCATCAAACGCTATGAATAGGTTGAATGCGAAGCTTTACTAAGAAATTTCGCGGCAGATGATACTACGCTGGCGTCTGTTTAGCTTTAAAGGAAAGTAAATTGCTGCTAGAGCTCTGAACTGAATAGAGCTCTAATTGAAGGGAAGCGTTTTGGGTATTTGATTTAAACGGGCAGATGAGTTGCGCTATTCAAACTTCGAGTTTCGAATAATTACGGACTGTTTGAATAGTTCGTTGTAGGGTTTCAGATGTTTAAATGAGTTACACACTTGGCGGCGGTGAAAATAATTAGCTTTGAAAGCACTGTTTGTAAATTGGAAAGTTATAAGGTGGTATTAGAGAAGCTTTAATTAAAAGAGTATGAATTCGTTGAAGTTGATTGTTTTGAAACGTTATTTCGTATTTATGCTCATTAGTATTTAATTTAAAAGGCTTAGTACGTAAATGAAAGTAATTGCACTTAGAAGTCTTAATTTTGTTTCGTAAACATAAAGCATGCAATTAAAGCCTTTTTGACACTTTAACTCATAATTAATTTTACAGTTGTATCTCAGACATGTTTATTGTATTAAATGTAAATATCATTAATATTTTAACTGTAAAATATTTTATATATTTATAAAAATTAATTATCTTTTTATGCATTTAAAGATAAGTATTTGCCATATATATATATATATATATATATATATATATCTTCTTCATTGGCTCAACAATCCGGCGATGGGCAAAGGCCATCTGCCTGCTGGCAGATTTCGAAACTGGAGAGGTTTTCTTTTCTTACAGGCTATGATTGCAAACACTACACACACTAATCAAAAAGAGATAGAGAATAATAAAAATCAATAAAAGAAAGATTAAATAAAGTAATAAAAGATTAATAAAGAATATTTTTGTAATTCTATGAGTAGTAAGTAAGAAAGAAAGATGATAGTATAGAATAATGTGAACCTCCTGCAATGATAAGAACCACCCTTTGGTAGCTATTGTAATTGGCCGAAATTTTTTTTTAATTTATCAGACGCCATACAAAGTGTTCATCAGCTGATTTCAGAAAAGTTTTCCCTAAGAAAGGGTGGCCTGCTGGCCAATTCACTAGCACTCTGGCCATTGATACTTCAGGTTCGAGTCCTGGCAGTGCCAGAGTTCGGAATCCACTTTAAGACATCTGGTCTAATATGATTGCAGAGCGTTGGGTGTGGAGTTTGCAATCCTAGCCCTAAAGAAAAGAAAACATCTCATTTTTCGAAATCTGCCAGCAGGCAGACGGCCTTGGCCCAGCATGGGATTGTTGAGCCAATGAAGAAGGTTATATATATATATATATTATAACTAGTTTCAGTTCGCAAAATTTGTTAGTGGATTGGCACTAAAAACAAATATGTCAATGAAATGAAATAAATATGGGAAATAATGATCTTTAAATGCATAAAAATATAATTAATTTTTATAAATATATAAAATGATTTACAGTTAAAGTATTGAATGATATTTACACTTAATACAATAACAAACATGTCTGAGATACAACTGTAAAATTAATTATGATTTAAAGTTTAAAAAAACTTTAATTGCATGCTGTATGTTTCCGAAACAAAATTAAGACTTCTAAGTGTAATTACTTTCATTTACGTACCAAACCTTTTAAATTAAATATTACTAATGAGCATAAATACGAAATAACGTTTCAAAACAATCAACTTCAACGAATTCATACTCTTTTAATTAAAGCTTCTCTAATACCACCTTATAACTTTCCAATTTACAAACAGTGCTTTCAAAGCTAATTATTTTCACCGCCACCAAGTGTATAATAACTCATTTAAACATCTGAAACCCCACAACGAACTATTCAAACAGTCCGTAATTATTCGGAACTCGAAGTTTGAATAGCGCAACTCATCTGCCCGTTTAAATCAAATACCCAAAACGCTTC